>JAVTVY010043443.1:0-21360 GCA_036873755.1 Hanleya hanleyi | reverse complement strand
AAATGAATTGAGTCGAACAAGGAAGGCAAATAATGGATCAGATTTTACTTCCGCTATGAAGCCGTCCATAAATATATCTCGGGTTAATCAAGTTAGAGTCAACCGCCACATTTCGGTATATGAATATATGATATTATCACGATCAGATGAGAATCTTAATTAAAAACTGATATTTGGAATATGACACTAATATCTATTCGCATCTCCGAAAAAAACATTGATGAGTTTACAATGTTTTTTTGTTTTTGTTTTTTTTTTTGCATCAATTAATTTAAAACCTTTAACGCGCAAGTTTTGCTAATTTTCCGGTGTATTGCCTATGAAAACTTGTTACCGATAATTAGTCACCAACATGAAAAGATGCGTCAAACAATAAAACTTCATTTCAGGATCGTACTTTTACAAATTTCGTTAATTTAAAAATATCACAGTTCGGCAGAAAACACGAATTTGTGAATAACTTCTGCAAAACAATTTTACTGCTGATGAAATTCTTAAACGCATAGTTTGGTCAGTAGTTGCCAACATTCCATGTGAGAAAATGAAAATAAAATAGATGTTTTGCCAGAATTCACGCAGTCACCTTTTAGTTAAAAGTGAAATTTCAAGAAATGTTTTGCATATTATAGATTCCTAACTATCCCATGCAGCATTATGTTTTCATCAAAAAGATCATTTCACTACCAGAATTATGAAATATGTACCTGTGTATAATTCGTATATGATCCGGACAACTGAATCTCCATCCATGAAAATGGCGAGTATGTGCTTGTTCTCTTCAAGATCTACCTAAATATAAAAGAAGTTGAAGAGGGAGTATTGGTAATGGCTCTAATGGGTTTGGCTATGGTATTTATATTCTGGAGATGTAAACATGGATAGCGTACACAGCCAGAAATAAAAGTTGATGGCCCATCGTGTTTTATAGGGTTATGATGCCTGGTCATCACCTTAAGGTGATGAAAAAGAATGATGGTCCAAGTCGTCACTCTCTTAAGGCGATGACCATGCCGTTGATATAAAATTTGTACTCATCGCTGATCACCCTTTCAGGGTGGGGCCATAACCCTTTGAACGTAGAAAAGGATAAACTCTAACTGTTTAAGCTCTAACTGATCTGGGGCCATAACCCTTTGAACGTAGAAAAGGATAAACTCTAACTGTTTAAGCTCTAACTGATCACCTTTTTAGGATGATGCTGTCATTATCTTTTTGGGGTGATAGCTTTCACCTTTTTTCTGGCTGTGTAAACACCAGGGCATACCAAATGTTGACGCCTATTTCCAAGCAATAAACAATTCATATTACCATCTTATTTCTTAGGCTGCCATGATAAATTCAGACTCGGAAATATCAACAATAGATGTTTGACCAAAGTCTGTTATTAATCTCTGTAGGAGAGCAACTTTATACGAATTATGTCGATAAAATACCAGGACACCGCTTTCGTGTCATCCGAATTTGCATGCTGATTCGTTTGATATGGGGCCATTGATGACGCCTTGAAGGCGAAGAGGGTATAGCTTTTTCCAGCTTCATATTAAATTTACTCTTGACATAAAAAAGTGCGAGGTTATGCTCCCCTTAATTAGGTAAACCATTCCTAGTTTTGGGAAGGTCTACTATCAGCAGTAAGAAACATTTATGAGATTATCAATTTTCACCTATACATGACAACAGGGGTTCCGGATTAAGTGATTGAGCATTGCTCGGTGAGTTGGGTGGCTGGAGTGACCTATCTCCAAAGCCATAGGCGAAACTGGCAGTGCCGCCCTCGACATTGGATAGTATCTAATAAAGCTGCCCTGAGCCAGTTTTCATTAATTGGATATGTGGGAGGGAGCAGGAGGTCCCTTTTCTAGTGTCTTAATGCATTTTTAGATGATTTCAAACCAATCAAAAATTTCATTATCGAATCTCAAAATTCAGAATTTCTTTCATCCCAACATTCAGCTAAATTTCAAGGATTATCCCGGTTCACAACAAAATAAGGCCTAACCTGAACCCTCCCCCCCCCCAAACAAACAAAAACTTGCATAACACACCTTACCTGCAGAGTCTATTTCTGTATCTTTAGATATACTTAGATGATCGGACTTACCGTTATGTTCCCGCCATGGTCCATATCAACAAACAGCAAAGTAGCATTGACATCGTACGTCCGAACGTCAAACGAAGCACTGTAAACTGAGTTATCCCCCTTCCTATCCGAGCTAACCCGCAGATAGGATTCATCGCCGAAGAATGTCACGTGTTTTACTGGTAACTGATAACGTAAACGGGAGCAGTTAATTATTTGAGAGAAAAGTGTTTCTCGCTGTTCATTGCGGCTTCCGAAAAAGGCCATCGTGATAGCCACATGTAACATTTGTTGAACCCCAAAAAGAAAATTAAGTTATTAAACGCAACATATAAAGGTGGTTGTGAAAATATGCCGACGTACTGACAAGAAAGCATATGACCCCACAGGTCAATAATCTAAATGCATATCTAAGACATTACAAGAACAAAAAAGATCCCTGTGATCATTTCTATCTCAGCCATGGTTTTATTGTAGTGGTTCATGCGGACAACTTGACTGACATACCCCACACGGTCCCCGCAGCGGCTTGAGTGGTATTAGATACAATATTCAAAAGCAATAATACCGATACCTATAAAGTAAACAACTGACTGTAACTAGTTCATCAGAAATAATATTTTCTGAAATTCAAGTGGATATTGGATTGTTTCAAAACGTTTATTTACTTCCAGTGACCTGTAAATTGAAATTTACTGGATTTACCTTACATCCTTGATGAACTACTCCATGAACTTTCACGGGTCTGGCTTGTCCTGGTTTCACTTCGAAAATAGTCCTATTATTCAGGGTGATATCTTGCAAACACCCCATAAAATACTGATCTGAAGAGTTTTGCATCTTCGAGTCCATAGCAGCGGAACCAATGAAAATCTGCGAAAAATGAAATAATCTATGTTCCATATCCACAAGGAAAGGGGCCTTTAACCAGATACAGGTTATAGATATAGGGATGAGCTTCATGAACTCTCTAAAACCCTTGAATGAATCACAAAATTAAGGGACCAAATTGATCTCACTCAAGTTGAGTGAAATTCACTTGCACAGGTTAGAGCGAACCGCCTATCTAATATGGAAAAAAGGTCTTTCTTGTCCAATAAATTCAACAATATATCGAACGAAAAGACATCCACCATATAGGCGACCATGGACATATAAATATCTGCTTCGGATGTGAAAAAAAAATTGTCGTCTATGTAATTTGCGTACGGACAGATGACATGTCTTGTTCTTCATTATCAATTAAATTAGGCACAATTTCATTGGAAACCCAACGTTACGACATGTAACATATAAAAATCTTCAGGCAAGTCCCCTGAAGATTTTGTAGCGTTATCATGAATAAGTTAAAAGTTAATAAGTGGGGTGGTTCTCTCTAGCCTGTCGAAACAACATGACAAAATGAATCTTACTATTCCAAACTTGAATCGGTCATGTTTCCTCTCTTGCAATGAAAGAAATTTCACACAAGTTTTGTCAGAAAGGACTTATATTAGGGCTGATAATAACCTAGAATTTAATTAATAGTAATGGTCTTAGTACACACCAAGATTGATTTTTGCTCTAACTTATGGCTGTTCTTTTAAGGGTGTAACCCTGTGGAAACCTTTATATGAAACTAATATTCCATGGGTAAAAGCAGTTGTCCAGCCAATAATTAAAGGACGAAACACCAATAGTGTGCTACAAATAATACCATTCCGTGAAGTCTCATGTTTTTAACATCGGTATTGGTTCTGATGTCATCATCAACGGTCAGGCGAGCTGTACTTCCATTGTAGAACATGTCCACATCATGCCATTCCAGGTCTTTATCCAGGGCTATGTTGGTTAACTCTATTAGATCCTTGTCTTTTCCTGTGGTAAATTCGCAATTTCAGTTTCACTTAACGTATGGATATACATATACAGAGAATACGTGTTGTCATAAAAATTATTATATATTGACTGTAATATTGAATATAAAATTGTTTTTTTACCAGAATTTATTACGGGTAAAATGAAATAAGCTACAGTATACTTTTTACATTATATATGTGCATTATTGATGTGTACTTTCATAATATTTGGTATCGGACGTGCATACATAGGGGCCTACCTGAGGATCCTAATTTTGCTTAGGTAAAATTTTAGCTACGAGTTTCAAAATACTCGCCTGATTGTGTGCCCACCACCTTAATGGTCAATCACATCACTTGTCCATTTATAATAGCCTCTAATCTATTGATCGATTTATCTCCTTTACTTGATTTCTCCAGTTTTTATAAAGAAAACAGTTCATTCCTTGAAAACTATTCATCATGGGGATTCGAAAGTTAGCATGATTGTTTAGAACTAGGTAAAGAAAATAGCTGTGTTTCAGGTTTCTATATAATGTTCTGGTTGATGAGATACTGATGTTTAAATTGTGATCATCGCATTTTATCCAGATATATGTTCAACTGAAACAAAACCCAGAAAATTCCACAGAAAAAAAGATCGAGTCCGACATCAAAAAAGTGAAACACAGATATTTTGTTGAAGGTGTATTCTACTCGGTAAGTCATCAATTAATGATTTTTTGTAACTTCTCGAAAACTATAAGCGCTCGCCCATGCATTTTATATGAGACATCTTCAGTTCAGCCAATTTATTCACATTTTTGTCATCTTGAAGAAATTAACTTTTCAATAATATGCTAATAACCATATGTACATAGTTCTCACAATAAAAAGACAAACTCAAATAGACGTATGTAAGTTAGGACTGTGGGTGGGGGTGCAAGTCGATAACTCGTTCATTCTATTGACTTAGTTTTTTACATTCATTTCCAGAATCAGCTATCAAATACCAATTATCTTATTATAATACAGTCTTCGTCAAAATAGTTGATGCATCGAGAAAAAAAATCGACGGATGAAAATATTGCTGTGAATATTGGATTGGTTCTGTGAATATTTTCTGGTATAAACACCTGAATCTACGAAGGATTTATTATTTTGTTAATCCTTGATCCCCATGTGTACCTGCATTTGAAGGCTTGCAGTGTGCCAACACAATTGGACAATCATCAATCTAGGCAAAAATCCATCGAACATCAATGCAAATCGACCACATTTCTCTTGAACTAGTGATAATGGATGTCTTGTTCAGTTTAAGGACTGTTCCCCCGACTCTTTGTGATCATTGTTCGTTGATTTTTAAGTTGCGTTTTTGTATCGAATGTCTCTTATCGGCGCCAAACGCCGTGGTATGCTTGGCACAGAGTTCAACAGTGAAAACATCGGGATATTTTTGCATTGTGTCAGACACGTAGTCTCCATTTGCTTCAGCCTCAAAGGTCTAAAATCTCTTTTCTCCACCGAATGGCCCATTTCCTCAAATAACTGGGGTTTTTTAAGGGGGGGGGGGGTTCAAAACATCTGTGTTGAGCTAATTCGCTCACAAGTGACGTCGCGGCATCCCACAGGCTGGTGCAAGAGTATAAACTTTATACTAATCAGTATATCAATCAGTATATCAAATCCAGGTATATCAAATCCAGCTCCCGAGCTAGCGTATCTAATTCCGCTTAAGCCGGTACTAGGATCCGTGTGGATACTTCATAGTCTCCACATGAACAGCTGCTGTAAAAGCACGGCTGAGATACTAAGGCTACGTCCGAGAATCTACCGTATTCTCGGGTTTGAATATTAGGTGCCGAGGGATGCTTTCCTGAAGAGTCATAGTTGCTTTTTAGTCGCCAGAGGTCGTCAATTATTCCCACCTCTTGCATATCGCTTCAATTTAATCATTAAACATTATCCTAGATTCAGATATTTTAACTCCATGGAACACCTCCTGGAGGTGGTGGATCAATAGCATGTCTAGATGTGTTCGCTCTCGTGTCCAAATGCACCCGGGAGCTGCATTTACGGAAATTTCGGAAAATATCCTTCTTTTTTAACCATAATATCGTTATGCAACCATAATATGACGTTTTACGTCGATCGGTAACGTTCGACGCAGAAACACAACAAATAAACGAGTGGGTGCCACCACAAAGAGTCCGGAAACAGTTTTTCAATTCGAAAAGCCAACCATTGCTACAATTTCAAGAGAAACGATCTGTGGATTAGCACTCATGTTGACTTTAACCTAGATTAACGATAAGGCAACTGTGTTGGCACACACCTAATTTTCCATGCACGTAGACTGCAAATTAAGATTAAAAAAATAAGAAATCCTCTTTAGATTCGAGAATATCCAAAAAAAATTGAAATTTTTTTATGGGTTTGATTTATTTTTTTCTCGATGCACGAATTTTTTTACGAAGACTGTATAATATTACATTACATTTTTTAGCTAAATCACATTTGGCGCAAAATGAAAGCTGAACATTAGCATTTTTATCTAACAAATTAATCAATTAACATTGTGTACATACCGAGGTTGAAACGCCAGAACAAATGATGGTTTTCAATCTGGAGGACCATTTCCCTACTGGAATCCAAAACAGCATGCAGTAAAGTTCCGTATCCGGTTTTGGATCGGAAACGGAAATGCATGTGGAACTTATCAGAAATCGGGTTCGCTGGTGGCTGGTATGTGATGTAAGCTTTCCCATCCAGTTCGAATGCCGTGTCATCAATATGATGGTCTGCAAATATATTATTGGAAGTGAAGAATGTATTACACATGAAGGAAGCAATGTGATAGTGTCGCGCGAAGATAAGGCAACACCATAAAAAAAGAGAATGATATAAACACATTCAAACCGTGATCATAGAGATATGTAATTCCATATCAGGAAAGATGAAGACATATTTTGGGGAAACTAGATTGCACTGCTTCTTGAAGAATACAGTAGAGGTCAAATCTCATTTTGCTTTTTGAGGCTGTTAAAATGTGAATTAATTACCGTGATCGCAATCAATTGTGTATAATACGCGTACAATGAAGCCCATACTCATAACTCATAATTCCTCCGGTAGATGTCCCTCCTTCAGAAATGGTGTGCTTTCAGTCTGACCAGCATGAGATGACTAACCATCCGTTTTTCATTCGGATGTTCGGATAAAGTATAAAAGAACTTCGATTCACGATCACGTTACGGTCAAATACTTTCAATGTAGTAAACTTAACGAACACCACAGTATGAATTATATAGTCTATGTTGAGATCTATATGGTTTAGGGTCCTATTTCAAACAACCAGAAAGGTCAAAAGTTTTGGGTCATCAGGAAACAAAATGTCATCTACCACTAATATAGAATGTCGAGATTTCAAGCTCACAACACCACCGTATATTTCTTATCAATACATACAATCTATAGCAATTAATAGATTTAATAACTCTAATAAAAGAATTTTAGGTCCGCTTCTGTTAGGTCCATATCATAAGTATCCATGTATACTGAGGACACCAAAACATTTCACGAAATTTTAACGCTCATGGACTGTCACTACTTTCAGCTAGATCTGAACATTTCATCTGCTTCATGCAAGTTATGCCGCTTAAGTTTAAAGCCAATGAAATGTCGATTAATAACATATACCACGAAAAGGGCACCTATATTCAGACAAACTCATGTGACGTCATTCTTGAAAAATGTTATGAGATTAAAGATATTGGTGTAAGCATCACATCCAGCCTTTGTTCAGCAAATTTATTATTGATGTATGTAGTAAGTCTTTGAGAATGCTTGGTCTTATTAAGAGGTCCTGGAGTTTCTTTAAAAATGAAAATGCATTCAAATCTCTCTATATCTCCATCATTTGTTAGAAGTAGAATGCAGTATTTCTTCTCGGTTTGGTCCCCTCAATATTCTGAGCGGATCTCGAGTGTACAAATTAAAATTATGCTGTATTTGTCTTTTAAGTGTGAACGAGAGTATGGGTCCTACGATGATGCCTGCATGTATGTATTATAAACTGAAACCCTTTTCTCAAAGAAGACAAATATTATTTCTTAATTTTATGCATCGTATTTGTAATTCCAAGTATAACTATTTATCCATTTTACATATACCTGTCCGACAAGGTAGACAAAGGACACTGTTTTAGTGCTTATATGTAGAACAAAAATACGGAACAATCATTTTATTCCCAGAGTTTTAGATAGTTTCAACCAACTCCCGCTGCATATTGATATCTTTAGCCCATTCAGTGTTTTTAAGAAGGCGCTTTTTGTACATTTTTAAGTTCACCAATGATCTTTTATCTTTAATATCAGTATTATCTCAGCTAATTTATTGCGCGATAAATATATGTGTAAGTCAGATGTATATTGTCAACTTTTCCGTTTTATTATGTTATAGATTGTAAATAGTATGTTGGCAGTTATTGGGTGTGAGCCTGTTGTTCTTCTAACTAAATAAATAAATAACCAGTGTATGTGAATGGTGGAGCAATTACACGTCCAGACATCCCGACAAAAAAAAATAGAATTTTTGAAATGAAATATCAAAACGTCTTGCCATATCGCTGAAACCGGACAGTGCTTGATTGAGTGGTCAAAGCCAGGAAAAAGGGCAGACTAAATTATCCATTCTCACGGCATCAGATTGTATATCCCCTATTGTCATATCTGTTTACCGACGGTTTGGAAGTTACAAACTCTGACGTTGGGAGAATGAAATTATCAGTCTGGCTGAATATTGTCCAGGCCAGTGTACTGACACGATCTGCCACATAAACAGTAGTATCATTCCCAGGTGAAGCAAACGAGTAGTAGCGGTGTTATACGTTACTAAAGCAAAAAAAACTACTTTCTGTAATTCTGCATACAAAGCTGTGTATCATAAAAAAAAAGAGAAAAAAATCCGCATTTGCCATTGTTAACGTTAAGAGACAAATATTCTGGATTAGTTTATCATTATATATTATTCAAAATAATTGCGTGTGCCTTGGTAAAAGTAAAACCGAGACGGCTACTGCCCGGAAGCACGTTTTCCAGACCTCTAATCGTGGAAAGCGGCAGTTATTCAAAGAGAGATCAGACACTTTCCGGAAAGGGAATATGCCGGCATATACTCCAAGCAACCTGTGATTCTAATAGATCACCATGTAATTAATTTGTTACAATTCAATCTGTCAAAGCCAGAAATAATAGATTATTTACATGTAAATATCACAATTACATTACATTGCTGGATGTTATGTCTTCATCATTCACAACATGGTGGTTCATGGGTATGGTATAGTTACCTGTTGACAGTTTAATATCTTGACTAACCCATCAATAATGGAGATCATTGGTTGATTGATTGATCAGAAAGACTCAGCAAATCGTATATTTCTTGAATTCAAACTGATTTGTATTTAGATTTACCGTTTGAGTGGATTTTTAGAAGATTTGAAACTGTATTATCAATAACAAAACTTCGCTATCTGAAATCGGGCGATATTGCGCGGAACGTTTCTAACTGCGTTATCGAGCAAAGATTGATATCGCGTACTGAACATCAAGTATTATTTACCGCATTTGGTAAACTTTATCAGTTTTTGGTCTATTAAATTAGAATGAAATAACGCACCATATATTAGTGTTATATATTTTCTGAAAGCTGTTTAATCGGGGAATCCGAGATTTTTATAATTTTCTTTTTCTGATCAATACGCATGAATTAATTTAATTTATATGAAGAGGTTTGTGAAACTTTATTTTTTTAAGTTCCCTCGCTGATAACATATGAAGTTCTCAACAAAAATTTGTGTTACTTTCAGATCCTTACAACATACTATATTGTTCCGGAAAGTAGAGAGTTCAATAATTCTAATAAATCCGAACAGCGCCACCTCTTCGTCTAACTGATAATTTGAAATCGAGGAAAATTTAAGAAAACTGGGACTGTGTTGAAACTCAAATGTGTTATGTTGCTAGGGGCCGTGTGATCATGCCATTCAAATAGTCGCCATGATCAGCTTAAATAAAAGCGTGGCAGGAATACAAATCATCACCGGAATCACATTTGGTTCTTGTGATGTTGTTAGAAATATGCAGTCTGTATATTTCCATGAGGTGTAATATGACTTCTTGTCAGCACTCTGGCATCTTTTTCCAACACCGTTCTTATATTGCGTTTAATTGTTGTCTGTAAGTGGTGAGATTCTGCTCGAGGATGTTTCGTTCCCAAGCTTGCCCTCTGTACAAATCATGGCGATCGTAATTTCTGACTGGTAAACTTGGTGGAGAATGAAGCGCTTGGTCGGCGTCGGGCCTCACAGATATCTATTCTGAATAAGAACTTGCATTCTATTAATACTCTCTCGTTTGGGCTGTTTCTTACAATGGCCACATAGTTCCTCTGTTTTCATCAGATGACTTGATATGGGTATTACATCATCGCTCTTAAAAAGTTGTATCTACTACCGCTCACTGGTGCTTGGGGTCGTCTGGTCATTCAAGATGTCCACATGAAAATCTACACTAAAAGCGTGACTGGAATACAAATCATCACAAGGATCACTTTTGTTTCTTCTGATATTTTAGAAATAAGCATCCAGTACGGTGGCTTATTGGTGCCATATTATAAAACGTCTAATTTTCTATATGAAACGTCGTATTATCTGTATGTTTTCGATTTTCTCATTAATTGATCTTCACATTTCTTAATTGAATGTTAACGGCAAATTGACGAGAACCGACTTGCTGTAACGATATCGTTTTCAGTTTGGAAAGGGCAATCACACAGAAAATGCAGAATGAATCACGATGAATATTAGAAAAATCACACGAAAAATCATTTTCTCCGAGGTGGAAATATTTTCTTCGCGGTGGAAATAATTTTCTCCGCGGTTGAAATATTTTCTCTGCGGTGGAAATATTTTCTCCGCGGTGGAAATATTTTCTTGTTGTTGTTGTTGTTGTTGTTGCAATCCTAGGCAATTCCAACGATGCTGCCAAAAGTTACATTGTGTGGCACACTGTAAAAGTTCACTTGTAAAAGTCACATGTAGAATGCGACATGTAGAATATTTTCTTCGCGGTGGAAATATTCTCTCCTGGGTGGAAATATTTCCGTCGATTTGCCGTTAACATTCAAGAAATTGATGAGAAAATCGAAAACATACAGATAATACGACGTTTGATATAGAAAATTAGACGTTTTATATTATGGCACCAATAAGCCACCGTAATCCAGTATAGTTGCCTATGGAGTTATATGATTTCTTGTCAGTATGCGCTGGAATCTTTTTCGACCACCGTTGTTACGTTGCGTTTAATCTCTTACTAGTCATATAGTACGTACAATGTTGTGTTAAAATTGCATGAGGTTATATGTCAAATAACACAGAAGGCAAATTTGAAACTTTGGGAGGCGAAAGATAGCGAAGCCTACCGAAAAAGGTGAGAAACAATTTTCTCAAAGTTTTGACCAACTTAACCCAGTGTAAATCTACAGATTTTCCAATAAAATCAGTTAAGTTTGAAGAAAGTTATGTAATCGATCAGTCGATCACCATGTGTTGGGGGAACATGAGTGGGCCAATTTTTGACGAATGTTTGATCCGGGTGCAAGTTAATCTCACAACTTAAAGTCACACTCTCTCTGCCAATGAAATGGTGAATGGCAGCTCTAATTTACAATTGAAATTTGAAAACAAACAGCTATCAGATACCAATTAATAAGGAATTTATAACAGTGCTGACACTTGGTAACATAACACTATGGTTTAAAATGAATGTATATATTTATAAAGAACATTATTACGCAAAACAGCAGAAAAATAACAGTATACAATCTGACTTTTCTATAAAGTTGATTGATGTATTTGGTAGTAGGCGAAGCAAAAACAAATCGAACTTTGTTATAGCCTATTAGGGGTCTCAGAAACTTAACGCTCCAATTTGTTAAGCCAGAGTTGCACTGGACACAAACTGTCGACTTTCGTCGCATCGTGAATTCCATTAACGCTACAACATAATGACACTATTCAACACTGACGACTCTGCACAAACTCAAAATCGTGTCGAAAGTCAGCTTTGTCAAACAACTGCCTAATTATAGGGATGTGTGAGAAATACGCCACGTAAACAAACACTGACAGGATACCTCAGTCAAATAACTTAAATTATTGTGGAAATTCTTACGATAAAAAGTTCGTCTTTTCTTACTTTCATTTCGGCAAACGTTTGTCTCCTGAGTCTCATTTCATGAAATACATTTCCAAGTTGAATTGTCCAAAATCATATTCATTCATGACAAAATGCACATTCCAATTCGCGTGCAATCTGAAGCGCTCATGACTCAAAGTGTACAGACACGTATACCAAAATGTAAAGACAAGTATAGCAGTTTTCAGACAAGTATACCGAAGTGCATAAACAAGTATACCAAACTGCATAGAGAATTTTGACAACGTGTATAGACAAGTATGATGAAGTGTATTGTCAAGTATGCCGAAGTGCATAGACAAGTATAGCAAAGTGTAAAGACAACTATACCAAAGTGTATGGACATGTATACCAAAGCGTGTAGACAAATATACCGAAGTGTATTGCCAAGTATGCCAAAGAGTAGGGTCAAGTAAGACATCGTGTATACAGAAGTATGCCAAAGTGTGTAGTCAAGTATAACAACTATACCAAAGTGTAAAGTGAAGTAAGCCAAAAGTGTATAGACAAGTATGCCAAAGTGTAAAGACAAGTATACCAAAGGGCATAGATACATATGTCAAACTGTGTAGACAAGTATATCAAAGTATATAGACAAGTATGCCAAAGTGCAAAAACAACTATATACCAAAGTGTACAGACAAGTATACCAAAGTGTGTAGACAGGTATACCGAAGATATAAACAAGTATACCGAAGCGCATAGGCAAGAATACCAATCTCTATATTGGCTCTCATTTGTTTTATTAAAGGGAAGAAACTATACGGACTTTAGAAATCCACAAACCAATAAATATGGCAAGTTCACTGCTTCACATAGACACGGGACAGTTGACGATTACATGGGGATAAGAGTACCCGGTTAACTGTCTTCAGTTAATTACCTGTATTCGAAATATTTAATCTGTAAATACTCACGAATTTCTTTCATTCCTCTCTTGAAAACTTTGATAATAATATGTAGACGCGCTGAGGAGTATATACACATGGTTTTTGTTTTTGCCCTGTTAAACTTCACAGATCTAAATTTACGATCCAGTTGCAGAAGGGTGCTGTCCATTGACGTCATCAATGATCGCGAGTCAATCGTTCTTACGGCCTTCGTGAACCGACTGTTGTTGCTGTTATTGTTGTTGTTGTTGGTGTTGTTGTTGTTGTTGTTATAGTGTGTTTTGGGCAATACTATAAAGCGTATGCCTTAAGATAATGACATTTCAGGTGCGGTGCAATTAGCCCTGGAAAACAGTAAATGTTAAATAATGGGTATGCAAGCATGACACACGACAATAAAGTGAGAAGCGTACCATGAGGCTGTCACGGTCCGTTTTAGTCAGTGTAAATTATACACAATATGGAATAAGCTTCTGCAAATACAGAAATGGTCGATACTTCATGTAGGAACTATTGTCTGGGTCTTTGTGTCGTTGAAAAGGCACATGTCTAGACACATTGTTGTCTCCAGACTTGCCTGTTGTATCCCCAGACTTGGCTATTGTTTGCATTGTCTCGTGATTCTTACATAATGTATGAACCACAGAAATAGAAAGGTTACCGCATACAAATATTGACATAGGCTATTAATCTCTCACCATACACTAGACAATGAATTTTGAACAATTTTCCAAACTTATCTTTATGTACCAATTAATAAAGTTAAATATGGGAATTTTTTAAAAATCAATTGGCAACTGTATGGTTAAAAATTAATCGCCCATGTCAATATTTGCATGGTGACCTTTCTATTTCTGTATTTTTCAGGAGCTTATTCCATATTGTGTATAATTTACACTGACCAAAATTGACACAGCCTGGTTCACTTTATTATCGTGTTTCAAGCTTACACTCTCAGTACTGAACGTTTACACAAGTGCCACGGGAATTAATTGAACCACGCATGCAATGACATTATCCTCAGGCATACGCTTTGCTGCATTTTCCAAAATACATTGTAACAACATTCGGTTCACTAAGTACATCAAATTTCGAAATTTAACATAACTCTTGTGTTGGGGACATACTGGATATTAATTATACTTACCTATGGCCCGGATGTAAGTTATCCATGAAATATGTAATAAAATCGCCAATAAAATTTCGTCGAGTCCAAGATATTTTTTCAGGTTCATCCTGCACTATTTCCCCTGCAAAGTTAAATCAACCAGTTCTTTTAGAAATATTGTGAAAATTTTAAATATTCCGATAAACTGTTTTACAGAGCTGTTCAGCTTCTCTCTCCGTGGTAATATCCTGAAACGGCAAACTATGAAACAAGAGGCTAATTCATGACTTTCGCGTCGTGACTCAAAAGTAACAACCTTGTGTGGTTTAACGTTATAAAATAAACAACGAGAGGAGAGGTTAGGTGTAGGTTAGTTTTACTTTAAGCAAGGGACGTTCACGACGGTTTACCGGTCATGGCCGAGTCGAGATATGCTGTCGCCTTACCACAAGGCCGGTAGCAACCGGGGTTGAGAGATTTACTGTAAGAGGCGGTGAAAGTTGGGCAGAATTTGAATTAATAATACATATTCTCACGACTGAACCCGTGTGAAATATGTGCCATCACCTTGAATTGAGACATCGTTCAATTATTTGTATTCTATTTCTGGTATACTGCTACTGTAATATACAACCAGAAACTGTTACTTGTGCAGTTTTAATTACGCATAATGCAACACATCCGAAGCAATAGGTTAAGGTTCTTTGTTTGAAATATATCAGAGATTAAATGTACCGTTACGCGGGCAGAAAAACTCTATATGACCTATCAGTTGACATTGGAGATTGATATATATTGATTATCACCACTAGTATAAGAATGAGCAGACTAGCCAGAATATAAGTCATTGGCGTGTATTTCAATAACAGAGCTATTTCCTATGGTGTTCTATTTGGGCCAAGTTTGCGTCGCGTGGCGACTTTTAGAAACTCGCCACTCGCCACGCGCCGTGAACCTCTCCGGCGCGCGGCGACTGGCGACTTTCTGCTATCTCTTAACCTGCAAAAACTCGCCAGTCGCCAGTCGCCACCCGCCGTAAAACACGGCGAGTTTCGCTCTATCTCTGAACCTGGAAAAACTCGCCGCGCGCCACTCGCCGGACAAACCACGGCGCGCGGCGACTGGCGACTTTTGACTTCTGGAATTCTCAGGACTTTTTCTCAAATGCGCATTCCCGAGGAGCATCAATTATGCAGTTGCAATATCATAAATCACAGTCGCGATCTCATAGAATTTGAGGAAGTAAAAAAAATATGGAAACTGTTGAAAGAAATACGTCTTTTCATCTTTAAAAATAGGATCTTGAAAGTTTGTAGGGTTTGTGACACAGGAAATAGCAACCCAACAAAGAGCCGCTCTATGGATTAAAACAGCAATAAAGGATCTCTTATACAAAGATATCGCTCGTTTTACACATAAAACTTACGAAGAGAGAAATTCAATCGTCCAGAGAAAATGTCAATCTAGGTAAACCAAGATGGTAAATCAGGGGAATACCATCTAGACTTAACGCTATGAAAATCTCGTGTGAAATGTTTGCCGATATTCTGCGAGATCCCATAATAAGCCAATCACGACCATTTCTGACTTTTCTCTCTGACAATGATTGACGTTTACTTCACGGAGATTAACATCTCGCGCGGCACAATCTTTTGATATTTTCTACCCCCAAACAAAGCCAGACTTTTCGGCGGGAGTTAACTCTTTGATCGTCACGGATCTGTCTAGAAATGATGCCATATTTGGATACTGTTTCCCCATAATGTTTATATATTAGTCCACGTGCTACCGTGTGTAATTACTGTGGGCGTAATTTCAACAAGCTGGCTCCTCTGATTGGCTAACAAATGTAGTTTCAGATTCACATGAGATTTATATAGGGCGGAATTCAGATATAATATTCCGTGATATTATATCTGAGTTTACTGAGATTGAGAAAATTATTATTTCTTACTTTTTTAATCAATATGACGATGACGCTCTATTCGATTTCTTAATATTTCATACAGCATATTAGTTGACGTTGCTTTTATCTTGTAAAACAAAATTCCCGCGTCGAGTGCTTTATTGTATCTTAAATAAGGAACAATTTCAAGGCGATTCATTCTGAATTAAAACCATATGCTGTTTTATAAATATATATAGGCACTTATATAAAACGAATGAAAAAAACGATTGAAAATGTTGTCTTGGTGTTAACTTTTAAAATATACCAGCAGATAATAACGAGAGTATGCAAGTTCTGCACAGAAACGGTTGAGTATTTTAATAAAAAAATATCTGTATACATTTGACAAAATTAGATTGCCCTATATGCGTATTGCATTAAAAAGAACTTGTTTCAAAAAACAACTATATTAATTATTACAGATAGCTTACATCTTCAAAATTAGTCACATAGCATCAGATGTAGCTGGAGAGTTCATTCATTAGAAATTATGTATATTTATGCACCAGGAAGAGATTTAAAATGAAATTAAATGACAGCATGTTTCGAACAAAATATTCCGATAATTGATGCTCCCCGCGCACTTGAGAAAAAGTCCTGAGAATTCCAGAAGTCAAAAGTCGCCAGTCGCCGCGCGCCGTGGTTCATCCGGCGAGTGGCGCGCGGCGAGTTTTTCCAGGTTAAGAGATAGAGCGAAACTCGCCGTGTTTTATGGCGGGTGGCGACTGGCGAGTTTTTGCAGGTTAAGAGATAGCAGAAAGTCGCCAGTCGCCGCGCGCCGGAGAGGTCCACGGCGCGTGGCGAGTGGCGAGTTTCACTACAGTCAAAAGTCGCCAGTCGCCGTGCGCCGTGGTTCATCCGGCGAGTGGCGCGCGGCGAGTTTTTCCAGGTTAAAAGATGGAGCGAAACTCGCCGTGTTTTACGGCGGGTGGCGACTGGCGAGTTTTTGCAGGTTGAGAGATAGCAGAAAGTCGCCAGTCGCCGCGCGCCGGAGAGGTCCACAGCGCGTGGCGAGTGGCGAGTTTCTAAAAGTCCCAAATAGAACACCATACTTTCCCTTCTTATGTATGCGAAGAACACATAGCCAAGTATACTGCAGGGGAAGGGGGGCAAAAAAAAACAACAAACAAACAAACAAACAAAGAAATACGTTCGTGAAAAGCCGGTCTATACCTTTCAAGCCGTACTGCCTGTCTGTTCGTGTTTTTCATATCTCGATAACCACGCGACGTAGATACAATATATACGTCATTCGAAAGGTATTGATCGGTGACAAGGCCTATTTTGAACCGGGTCCCGGGGATGGGGAGAAGGCCACGTCCATATTGCGTTTCTCTATGTTAGAGGTATATAATCGGCCTGCACGATAGATAACATAAAAGCAGTGCAGAACTTGGCGATATATGTCGTACATTATTGCTTTAGACAGACAGAGGTCAAAACAGCGGAGTTAGGTCACATCAAAATAAACAGACCAGACTGAAAGCTGTGAAAAATAAGAGCTTGTAGAGCTGTCGTTGGGATTTAAAACAATACCACAGCTCTTCATTCAGTCATAGCCAACTGAGTCGAGACAGTATTTCTCTAACTCGACTATATGACAAGTTTATCATCTTGTATTTTTTGTAACTGGTAGTCAGATAATCTATTATTGTAGGCCATAAAATTCCTAGAGATAGGGAAAATGCCAAGTACAATCATCAAATCGTACATTCAACAGATAGTGTTGTCTCATAATTCGATAACAACGTGATGTAGAGATACTATTTATACGTCATTGTAAACTTCTTGCTCAGGAGAATGAAGGAACTATTTTAGACTGGGTCATTGTGGTGGGGTTGTTATCAGTACTGTAAAACATGAAACTTTCGTGACATGAAACTTTCGCGATTTTTCAATTTTAAAAAATTCGCGACATGAAACTTTCGCGATTCTCTCTGTGTCAGAAAAAAAATAATTTACAAATATATCATACTAATAGACCTGGGAAATACATACCGGCGGTGGCAAAATCAGCAAAGCCACGTGTATTCACATGTGGGTGCGCTCAGTGTGGTCGTTTCACAGTACTAACACGAGTCCAACAAATGGCGGCGTTAACTGTATGAAGATACAGTTATTGGTATTCGAACAGTGGTTTCCTGACTGTTGGGGGCAGATTATTTCAATCCCGCTGTTTCAGCCTTAAAAGGAATTCCCGTAGGTAAACAAAGTCAATATCACGAGATCTGCATGTAGTTGTCATTTGAACTCCGCATAAAACTTTCCACACTGAAACCTAAACACGCGATGTGGATGGTGAAGGCCCACAAACAACTCAGAAACAACACGTCTGCTCAGGGGTTCAAAACGGCCGGCATCAGGCGGCACACGATCGTTGTCGATCGTTTCTAGTATTACACTTGCTTCACATATGCAAGTTTTGGGACTAATTCAGCAGAATTAATTCTTGTACTAGTATACTCGTATATTAAACTGTATCCGGTGCTTTAAACAGTTGCTTGTGAATAGAGCTTAGGTGGCGAGACCATTAAAACTGTGCTAATGTGGAAAACAATTGCCCTCATGTCCATTCGCTGTCGATGTTGTTGTTGCGTTCTTATCTTCGCCCTTGTCATATGAACATGTTTCTTTCGCGTGCATGAAACTTTCGCGATCTATTCCAATCGCGAAAATCGCGAAAGTTTCATGCACGCGAAAGAAACATGTTTTACAGTATATATGGTAGAGCATATAATATTAGTTCCAAAATTGGGTGAAGCACAGGTATGCTCAGGCCGTACATATAAAAACGAATAACAGTTCCCGCATTGGTTGGTATTGAATTGAATTAACCATAAGCTAGCTTTTCTACTACGGGACTGATATTTAAGTACTAATGTAAATTACCGTAAAATATGTAAGATTAATTTGTAATGTCTGTCAATTCATCCGTCCGACTATCTGTCTGTCTGTGTTTTTATAGCTCGATAATTAACCAAACAATGTAGACCTGCAATATATACACAAATCGAAATGTATTGATCAGGAGAGTGACATAGACCTATTTTGGACCAGGGGATGGGAGATGTATAGGTACAACTACAATATATACGTCACAGTGAAGATTTTGCTTGGAGACCAAATTTGAACTGATTTCCAGAGGGTGGGGCTGCCCACACCAACGTTGTGTTTATCCATGTTACAAGTATATATAATAGACGATATTAAATTAGTGCCAAAATTGGAGTGGGGAACATGCGCATGTTTGCTGAGGAGTCATTTGCGTACACTTCGCCATCCATAAGATGGCTTGCGAATCGTGAGTGTCCATTATTGCGGAGCGATATCCGGTATATTACGGGATTCTGTTCGGCCTTCATCCGGCAGAGAACAGACTCGAGGAATCTGATAAATTACAGGTTTTCAAACCACTTGGGAAACAGATATAGGCTAGGCTTACAAAATATATAGATATAAATAACTTTCGTACCACCCAAGAGGTGTGGTAGATCTGTAATTTTCAACAAGTAGGGCATCACATGATTCGAAAATGGCGAGTTACGTTGGGGTTACGTCGGTAGACTTTAGCTGATTGGCTGACGAAGTCACGTGGTATTGATTTCTGGAAATTCCCTCTCGCACTTGCCGAAAGTAGGCTGTAAATGGATACACACGATCCCAGGGTCAGTCTTACCGCGTATAGATTACAACACATATAAGGGAAGTGGGAAGAGGTGCCGACATACTGACTGCGTCACATGACTTCACAGAATAGTCCTCTGATTAACCTATTCTAAAGCACATACCAAGAATCTAACGATTAGTGATATGTGTTGTATCTCAGGTACGCTTTTATTGTACCTGTTCATGTGGCAACTTGGATGATATGACCACACGGCCCTTAGCACCGGCATAAGCGGTATTGGATACAAATCTAGAGAGCTATGATGGAAAAGCTCTGACAACTCGTATACTGGTAATTGGTGAGCTGTTTCGCTGTGACAACTCGTACATTGGAGATTGATGAGCTGTATCGTCGTCAGATGTAAATGACGGCAATTGACACAAGGGACTAGTCTGTAAGACCCGATGTCGACCCAGCATCAACTTCCCACAAATGCCAACATATATCAAAGACCAAAAGGTCTATACAGGGGGCGGGCCTCGGGGACGAAACGTCCACCAGCAGAATCTCGCCATATACAGGAAAAAATTACAACACATGTAAGGGAAGTGGGAAGAGGTGCCGACATACTGACTGCGTCACATTACTGCACAGAATAGTCCTCTGATTAACCTATTCTAAAGCACATACCAAGAATCTAACGATTAGTGATATGTGTTGTATCTCAGGTACGCTTTTATTGTACCTGTTCATGTGGCAACTTGGATGATATGACCACACGGCCCCTAGCACCGGCATAAGCGGTATTAGATACAAATCTAGAGAGTTATGATGGAAATGCTTTGACAACTCGTATACTGGTAATTGGTGAGCTGTTTCGCTGTGACAACTCCTACATTGGAGATTGGTGAGCTGTATCGTCGTCAGATGTAAATGACGGCATTTAACACAAAGACTAGTCTGTAAGGCCCGATGTCGACCCAGCATCAACTTCCCACAAGTGCCAACATATATCAAAGACCAAAAGGTCTGTACAGGGGGCGGGCCTCGGAGACGAAACGTCCACCAGCAGAATCTCGCCATATACAGGAAAAAATTACAACACATATAAGGAAGTGGGAAGAGGTGCCGACATACTGACTGCGTCACATGACTTCACAGAATAGTCTTCTGGTAAACCTATTCTAAAGCACATACCAAGAATCTAACGATTCGTAATATGTGTTGTATCTCAGGTACGCTTTTATTGTACCTGTTCATGTGGCAACTTGGATGATATGACCACACGGCCCCTAGCACCGGCATAAGCGGTAATAGATACAAATCTAGAGAGCTATGATGGAAATGCTCTGACAACTCGTATACTGGTAATTGGTGAGCTGTTTCGCTGTGACAACTCGTGCATTGGAGATTGGTGAGCTGTATCGTCGTCAGATGTAAATGACGGCATTTAACACAAAAGACTAGTCTGTAAGACCCGATGTCGACCCAGCATCAACTTCCCACAAGTGCCAACATATCAAAGACCAAAAGGTCTGTACAGGGGGCGGGCCTCGGGGACGAAACGTCCACCAGCAGAATCTCGCCACATACAGGAAAAAATTACAACACATATAAGGGAAGTGGGAAGAGGTGCCGACATACTGACT
>JAVTVY010043442.1:0-20200 GCA_036873755.1 Hanleya hanleyi | reverse complement strand
CATCACCACCTGGCTAATTACGCACCATCTTGAGAATCTCAGATAATCTGTAATTAGGAATTCTTGAAAAATATGGTGACACGCGGATGTGAACTATGTATTTTGACCGATTGTATAACATTCGGTTGTATAGACTGACACAATATTGCCGAGAGCAACCTATAATTATTGAAAACGAGAATAGAATATTTTTTAAATAGCTTTCTATTTGACAGGTGTCAAATTCGCTATCTCCGTTCGGGAAGCGGATAATTATCAGTTTTGGACAACCCGTAATTATCTCTGTTCACGAAACACAGGTAAACCACCAACATTACAGATTCCAATGTATCTTACAAATACTTGCATATGCTTTCCTTTAATGTTTAACTTTAGAGGGACAGATATATATGGATGCGATGTCCATTTCCAATTTGCAATTTATTACCACATTTTCGAGGCAGACGTTCAGAACCAGAAGGCTCAGTCAACGATGATATTAATTATAAAATGTACTATAGCTGGAATACATTGTATACGCTCCCACGATTCGCCGTTGTCGTCCTTCAGAGAGACATTCCATGACAGTTCTGTCTTCAGTTCAACCGTGGTTATGATGCATTGGGACGATGTAACCAAAATATCCAATAAACGGCTTGAGACAAACTACACATTTGGTGCTTTTGTACAGTTCGTAGATAGCTCTCTTGACAACTAAGTTGCATAATACAATACAATGCAGTAGAGACTGGCTGAAGGTTTGCTTACGTGCCTTTTATTAAGCCTTTTCAGTTTACATAAAGCCAATTGGGTATACTTTTCGAAAATACTTCTGTTCAAAGCTGTGTAAAGTATTTATTCTTGAAATAAACGTGAAATCATAATAATATCCAGTTTCTCCACAAGAACAGGTTTCAGAAAATATATAATATGATAAAATTGGTCAAAAGCTTATCGAGTAATTAAGCAAGAAGATAAGAGGTGTATAGTGAGCCTCTGGCTATGTCTCTCGGACCCTTAACTAAGCTAATCACCAGAAACCTACAATCAAACTTTGTAACGGTTAAATCCTAGTCGGCCCTCGCTGCACAATATCTGTCTCCACCGAAGTTCCACTGTGAGGAATATCCCATTATATATGGCATGCACAGTGCGTCGACAAATCTGCATACAATGGATGGTAATATCTTTCCAAATCAAATAAAAAAATATCTTCCTATGTATTCAGCTATAGGAGCTGTGTAATTACGGTCATCAGAGGGGTACTGTATGTTTGCTCTCAGGACTGCTGGTATGCTACCTCCTATTCTTGTGGGAGGCCCGTTGGCCAAGTGGGTTAGATCGCCGAAATATAGTGCTGGCATGTGGGTGCCTTACTCTAGTGATAGCTAGTTCGATTCCCGCAATGGACTCGACCAATTTTCAGCACTACAATCTGTGCTATACTATGATAGATAATCCCAAAATAACGAAAATACCGTTAATATTGTCGTCTGAATTCTACTTCTGAGAGTAGTGGCTTGTAGTATATTGGAAACTATAATAGCTTCACCAACCATCAAGTAATATAACTCCACGTTGAGACGTAAGAACGCCTTGTTATTGGATAGGAACGTATACCCACTGCCTACGGTCTTTCAAACTTAGACTCATCCTATTGTACTGCGATATATTCTAGTTGTTTTACCACAGTAAGGGACAATTTCTCAATTCGACCTCAAATTTCTCAATTCGACCCAACATCTTTGAGCCCGTCAAGTCTATATGCAAAAATATGTAGCCAATTGGACAAAATCCTTCTGACAGTGTTGAGAAATTTTTCGAAATACTGGTTATGTCTTTCCAAGGTAAAGGGACATAAATCTATAGCATTATTCAAGGTCCTCCTAAATGTGATTTGATGTCCTCTATGGTTGGGACGGTGTGTTTAGGTACCCGATGCAGAATGTTACTGAGAGTCGTCACATTCATTTGAAGGTCTTTGGGATTCTTGCCTTCAGGAGTTTAATTAATGGAAGAGTTTTTTTAAGTTTTAAATGAAAGCACCTTCACTAAGGAAAGACTATACTATACTCTGTTATAGATATTCAACTTCGGTATAACATCCAGAAAGTGATTTCTGTGGAAATCTGTAGTTCTTTCTCGCTCCATGCCGCTCAGTGCGTCAATGTGACTTTCGTTTATGTTGGAGTAAACATCATGACATCTGAACTGCTTAAGCGGGATTTTAAACTACCTATTAGCGAAAATAAAGGAGTTTGAACTAGCAAATGTGATTGGCTGCACCCACTCTCGGCAGTTCAAAATACGTTGCATGATAGCTTGGAGTTCTGTTTTGTGAGTTGGAACATCTTTAATAGTAGTTCGAGAAACTCTCTCAGCAATCGGACTCACTAAAAGTGGATGTAGTCCTGCAAGTTGCATGATACAATGCATTAGAAACCTGCTCAACTTTTTATAAAGTTTGTGTTCCGAGCATTTTATAATACAGGAGGAGGGAAACCCCGACAATATTAGCGATAAGCATTTTTAAAGCCCTGCAGTTTAAAAGAAGCGAATGTGATATTAAATTGGGCTAATGAAGCCGAGCGAATGGAGAAGGAAATTACTACATCAACACTACCTTGACAGAATAATTTTAGCTAACGTAATCACCAGAAACCGACAATTCACGTAACGGTTAAATTCCATGCCGACTGTGATTACTTTCAAACTGGTAGGCACATTATCTGTCTCAGCCGGGGGTTCTACCGTCGCAAATTTGGATAACTGGTGTGAGGATTTTGGTGGATAGTATGATAAGCGCGGTAAATGTATCATCATGTTCGACTAATAACGTTGCAGACTTAATTGTATCATCTGAATCCTACTTCTGGGAGGAGTTGTTTGAATTATTGCCATCTACAGCGTTACAACTCCATGCAGAGACCTTACAAAGCCTTGTTATGCGATAGGCTGGCATATTTTCGAAGATGCCGAAAAAAGGGTACCCACTGCTCCAGAGGTCATAAAATATCAGCGTCTCTTTAAAATTCAGGAAAAAATGCGTTGAATATTTACCACATATATGTTCTTCATCTTTACTATTCTCTGTAATTTCAGATACAGTAACGATTCCAGAAAAGAAAATTGAAACCTATATACTATATTTAAATCATACAGATAAGGTGTGCTTACCAGGACTATTTGTGAAATAGATTTTCATTCTTATTATAATTATCAATAGGACACTTTCCAAAATCCTTCGATTAAGTTGGCCTATGGGGAATGTTCATTTGAGAAAGAACGGAGAATATCTTAATTACAGACTTGGAGTGGAGATTCAAGCAGTTCAACAAAACCGGATGTTATTCATATAAACCCATGCAGTCCCAAATGAAATCGTATTCTGCCACGATGTTTCATCATAGGCAGTTTTCTTTTGTATCAACTTCTGATTAATTACGTTTTGTTTACCAACATTTGAAGAGGTTTAAAAATAATCGTATACCAGATAAGTATACTGCATTGAGAAAATAATCTGTAATTACCCATACCTGAAAACTATGGTGACACGCGGATGCGCACTAACGTATGCCCGTTGAGGCAAATCTTGTCGATTATATAAACTGCGATTGTAAAGATTGACACAAAGTTGTCAAAATCAACCTATAATTATTGGAAAGCGAAATAGATCGATAATTTGTGAATGTCTAACAATTGATCTAAATTAGCATTCTATTTGACAGGTGTCAACTTTGTCACGCGCTATCTTTGTTGAAGTCTCGTGAAGCAGATAATTACCAGTTTTGGACAACCTGTAATTATCACCGTCCACGAAACACAGATAAACTACCAACGTAACGGATGCCAATGTATCTCTTAAATACCACTTCCTTTTCCAGTAATTTGTAACTTTCGGGAAGTGTCAGCAATGGAATTAAGCTACCACTGTTGGAGGCTGTCACCGTGCAACCGTTGCGGAGGAAGTATTTGTCATACAAGGCACATTTGGCCCGTAACTGTATACTGTTCTATACTCAGTTATATATCTTTACATCTTTTTCATGATCTGTTTAAAAAGGCTTTAATATCAAACGCCTGCATATCCGATTTCTCAAAGTATATGTGACGTTTACATAAAAAAGTCCTTTATGTGTGATAGTAATCAACCTGATTTTTTTCCAATCCAAAAGCTGTAAAAAAAATTAAATATCAGCCCCGACACAAAATGTGACGGCCAATCGCATAAAAACATTTTCTCGTGGAACCAAAATGCGATATCTCAAACCAAAACGATCTTGATTCTTTAAAAGAATGACTTAGTGAAACATCTTAATATATCGTGTGAAAAGTTAATTTTCTCAGCAATATCGCTAACGTCCTCTATAGAGAGACAGGGCAAGATAGTTCTGTCTTCAATGTTATCGTGATCATTATGGACGATGACACAGAAATTTCGACGACGACAGAAGAAATACACGTATATTATTAGTGCATGCTTTACCACATCCGAAAAAATACATATAACATATGTAAGTTATGTGAGTAATGCAACACCGTGATATCCTCTTATCAAATTGCACATATGCCCCTGCACACTGAGCAAAGTAAATAATGTTAACAGCATGTATGTCTCTGATGAGTTTGCTGATACACGAATACGTGGAAATGACAACACGATACGTGTTTTAAACTGTGAATCATTTATTTACAGATATAAAAAATTGTATCAACTCTTAAATTTATATTCATGTCATTAAATTTGTCATTAAACTTTAATTTAGTTCGCTCTCAATAGCATACAAGGATCAGTGACTGGTTGAAATTCATAACACATTCATCAATTCATAATCAATAGTTCGACTTCGTTTTTAACAACATTATATAAAATAAATACTATGTCCCCAAGTCATTTAAATCAATGATACCCAACGCAAACACGGGATAATTGATATTTTCCAAATCCAGCAGTTGAGAATTGTCATTGTCAGAAGTACAATAAATCCTTTGGAATTAATCAAGCTTGATGGAGTACATCAAACACTTATGGGTTCAATAAATATCAAATAAATTATTCATATCATATCAACGTTTATCATTTTCCATATCTCCAAGAGCGATAAGTTCACTGGACTTGCCTCCTGAGAAAGCTAAGGGTGATACTCTGCTAATTTCTGGGCAACACGGGCACAGCTTGCTAGGGAACACTCTTGCAATAGGTTTACGGTGTGCTAGAACATCGTTGAGACCGTGAGGCCTGGGGAATTCATGAACTCCCAGATGAGAGTAACCAGGAAGGTGAAGTCCTGCTGGTAGAATGCGGTGAGCAGCTGAGAGATGGGGTAAACTGTTTACAAATGTACCATTGGCGCTGGACGAGGTATTGTAGAGAGGGGTAGGGGTGGCTAATCGAGTCAAATCCTGCGGTCGTTGATGATGAGTGTTACTCTGGTAAATGTTTCCAACTAGTTGCTTCATCTCCTCCAAATTCTGCGTCAAAGAGACAATGTAACTCCTAGCCACTTGAAGAGTAGCAATCTTGGATAGTTTACGGATGGAAGGTCCGTTCGTATACGGAATCACCTCCCTCAACGAGTCCATGGCGGAATTTAAATCGTGCATCCGCTGTCGTTCTCTCTCGTTTATCTTGCCCCTCATCTCTAGAACTTCGGGTTCGGATAAAGAAGACTCGATGAAGCGTCTCTTCCCCCTCTTGGACAAGGTGTCTTTGCTTCTGTTGAGATCGTCTTGGTCGCTTGGGTGGGTAGTGGACGTACAGTTGTTTTCAGAATAGCTCTGTTCAACACTCGTCCTGCTAGTAACATGACCAACTTTTCTTTCTGCGTTTTCCTTCTCAAAGTCAGACTTCGTTGTCTCTAGCCTAGGCTTCTTCGATGGATTTCTTGGTTCCATTTCGACTGAGATATGATTAGCTGATTTTGGAAGTATGGATGTATTTCCCCCAACTGTTGGGTTATCTCTGTGAAACTATGGCGATAAGGACCTTGCAATTAAATGAGCGACAACCTTCTTGGTGGAATTGCGGTAGTACTGAGCTCGAAATGACTGATCGTCTTTTATTACACTTCATATCAGGACAGGAGGCACGAGGTGGCGAGAGGTGGGGAGAGGGCGTGTGCCGAGCACAGCAGGGTAACCAGCCGGGCTGCAATCAGTGGGCAAACAGAATAAAACTGTTCTCCGTTTGACTGAATACATACCATAATGAAATAAGAGAGTAAAGGAATGCGTCACCTCTCTATTCAATAAGGCAGAACAAGGTTATCAGATTGAACATTGTCCGGGTCAGCCTGGCCAACCTTGTCCAACATCTGGGAAGTTTTGTTCTCAATTATCCGCCATGCTTCAGTGTGAAAAATCTCGTTTATTTAACGAGTTAAGTATTCATTCTGAGCGCTGGTTATCTAATAAACAATTGTTACACTCTATTAATTTGATTGAGCAGTTATTATGGTTATATATAGCCATACGGGCATGATTGTATTCGGTATCCCTGAATATACGCCAGCAATATCGCATAGCAAGGCCTTCACTAGTCTCGCCAAACATCTTGCACATCGTATTTAAATCAGCTGAAGTCAAGTTGTATCGGACATTTCACAAGGCAAGGAAAGTCAGACAAATGTATATATGCTGATCCAAAAATATATAGGTATCTCAAACAAGTCTGCAATTTTTATATGTTATAGTAATAATACAACAAGAGTCGAATTTCCTAGTTTGTGTATCTAATTGTGACCCCAATTTGAAGCTTTAAAACTGGCATAAATACGTCACCATCATGGGTAAAGTAGTCGAACAGCGACAATTTATATTTTTCGGATACATTATTCCAAGCATCAGTTTATTGCCTCATCAAGGATATTTGTTCAAAATATCAGAGTAACCTAGATATATTTGTATAAAATAGCACCGAGCTTCAAGGTTTTTTGTTGTCAGTTAAGAATTTCTCCATACACCAGATACATTTCATGAGAGAAAATATATGTATGTTTTGCTGACTCAAACCTCAGTAGGTTAAAAAAGACTGGATATATTCCAAGGAAATGATTTTTTTCTCAAAAATTCAAGCGATTCAGTTAGCTTGCGCCAAGATTTTATTCACTCACCATCAGTTTTCTTTTCACACTATGGGCGTATCGGGTAAAAGCTCTTGAACTCGAAACATCGAAACAGAGTACATCTTAAATGTTCTGTAAAATGGATTTTCCCTATTTCATTAGTTCGTCTGAAGTGGTATTCAAAACAGTCAATCAACGTAATTGAGAGAGAAAGGCCTGTAATCTTCCTGTTTGTGTAACTTTAAGCTTTGATGGTATTGTAGGGTTAACCACTTAATGAGCCACGGGTAGGACATGCTGGGCAGGCATCAACCCGCGAGTCGGATAGGTTGTCACACTACGTGCTGCTGATTGTCACACATAGTAACAACTGGCAAAGCTTTTTAATCCAAAGCAGTAACAGTTTGTGTGATTAGGGCCGACAATTGATCAGTAATTTCATTTAAAACAAATCAGGAAATAAAAGATTAGTGTTTCTTGTTTCCAAGCTTAGCTTCTCTTATTTTATTGGAGCGATATGCAAGAGGTGGAAAAAATTGACGACGTCTGACGATTAGAATGTAACCATATGACTCTACAGAAAAGCTTCTCTTGGCACCTCACCTTTAAACCAGAGAATACGGTGGATTCTTCGACGTAGCCTTAGTATCTCTGCCGCGCTTTATTGCAGCTGTTCATGTGAAGACTATGGAGTATCCACACGGCCCTACGACCGGCTTAAGCGGGAACTGGGATGACAAATCAGCTCAACCAAATACCTCATCTGATGTTCATGGATAAGCATCGTGGACATCTGATTTAGTAAATGCCTCAACGTTTATATCCTAATCGCCTCCTCAGCCGTTTCCAAATGACCGCTGATATTCAACTTTGAATCGACCATCAGCGGCAATAACAATTTGAACATGTGGGAATAAATATTCTAAGCTGTTTCTGCGGTTATTATGGTTACATACATAAATTTGTATAAAAATACTTATATTTATTTCATGGCTTTCTCGTATAATTGAACTTAGATATTTATATTTCGCATTTTATCACATTGGCAGACATTGTAATCTCTTAAACATTCAGTCTGTCTAAGGGGATATGAGGTATACAGTGTGAGTCAAGGAAAATGAGATCCATGTAATACCAAGAAGGCCCTGTGTAGCGAATATTTCGTGTGGACGAGGGCTTTCCAATGAATGTAGTATCTGCCACCTGCCTACATGGTATAAGCTCTCATCAATCTCCGGTGTCGTCCTTCAGAGATATAGACCATGATATTATTGTCTTCAGTGCAACCGTGATTATGATGCATTGATGCGAGGACACCAAAATATCCTAAACTTCTTCGGACAATTGTGCACCCCTGTTGGCTGACCTGTATCTGTTCTCTTATGAATATGACTATATGCTGGCGCTTTCAAAAACCGATCCACTCAAAGCCCGTTCCTTCTCATTCACCAAACGCTATATAGACGATCTTCTCGCTGTGGATAATCGCTATATAAATGACGCAGTGAAGGATATATATCCAACTTCACTGGATTTGAAGGAAACTACAGATAACCCTACAGGCACATCATATTTAGACCTATATCTCTATAAAAATGAAGCGGGCCTTCTCTCACGTCGACTTTATGACAAAAGAGATGATTACAATTTCGACATCGTAAACTATCCCTTTCTGGATAGTAATATTCCAGTGGGACCTGCATATGGCGTATACATATCTCGCTTAGTAGCATTTGCTAGATCCTGTGTTAAATGTGATGATTTTAATCAACGTCACAAAACATTGTTGCAGAAACTTATAAAACAGGGCTATTCCACCAAGCGCCTCCACCAAAGTTTTCTCAAATTTGGCGATACATAATGCATGCTGATAGCAAAATACGAACGTAGCGCGTAAGATCTATGGCGCTACGTTTCGTAACATGTGTCTAATTCCGCTTAACCCGGGCTTAGGGCCGTATGTGAGCCCATGTACTTCAAGATCTCATGGTACTCATATGAACAGTCACAATCAAAGCGTGATTGAGATACATCATTCTCTAGATGACGACTTATAACGAATATCATATGAATTGAGAATACTGATCAGCGATACGGATTTGATATTTTTGGAACATCATGATGTCTTGCCGGCATCATTGAAAACTGTTGACCGCTTCTCTCTTGCAGGAAACAAGCCTATGTTTATGTATACTTTGTCTTTTTGAATTTGGTGCTAATACTGTTATATGGAAATGGAATAGGTCTTTGGATTATGGACGCGGATATTCTCTAATGGACGACGGCTGGATTATGAATGACGGACTAGACGCTTGTAAACTACACGTATGGTGCATTATTTGTACATTTCTCAGATAGCTCCCACCCACAAATAGGTTGCATAATACAATGCAACAGGCCGGTTAAATTTTGGTGCAAGTTTCTGTTACGAGCAATTTATAAAGCCCTTCAGTTTACATGAAGCCAATTTGACATTAAATGGGGCTGATGAAACTAATTGTATGCCGAGAGGATTGAGAAAGAAATCACTAGAGCAACATTACGTTGACAAGATAAGTTTAACCATGGACCCTATACATTGTCAAGGTATATTGTCCATGGTTTAACTAAGCTAATCACCAGAAACATACCATCTTTGTAACGGTTAAATTCCATTTGGCCCTCGCTGCACAATATATCTCTCCACCGGGGTTCCGCTGTAAGAGTGATGATTGCATGGTGTTGGCATTTTGGTGAATAGTAGCCTGTGATATGCTCACTGAATATATCCCATTATCTATCACCTACACAATGCACACAAAAGATCTGCACGCAAAGGAATGAAATATCGTTCCAAACTTAATTGTGCCATCTGAAACCCACCTCTGAGAGCAGCGATTTGTAGTATATTGCAAACTACAACGACTTCACTAGCTATCGATTGCTATAACTCCATATTGAGACGCAAGAAAGTCTTGTTATGGGTTAGGGAGGTATACCCACTTTTTCAGATTCCAAAAATGGCAACATCTCAATGATGGATAATTATATCGTTTTGAGAATCCCAGTTAATCTGTAATTACCCATCCCTGGTATCTATGGAGACACGCCTTTGCGCACAATGCAGTTTGGCATATGACTGGCCGATTATATGAAATGCGGTTGTAAACATTGACACAAAATTGTCGAAATCAATAAAAAATAGAGCGATATTCTTTGAATTTCTAACAAATTATCTTTTTTATTTTTATTTCTAGCAGGTATCAACTGGAATCATTGACCGTTTCTCTCTTAAGTAACTAACTTGAATGTTAATATTGAACCCTATTTTGGACCCTGGTTGGGTCTATATATTTCACATTGCCCCACTTACAGAACAGTCATGCAGGGTGTATAGAATCTGATGCCATAAGATTCATATATCAGAGCTAAACAAACATGTAATAGCAATTCCGGCGCCTATATTTCGTGTGGACGAGGTTGCTCTATGAATATAGTATCTGGCACCTATAGGAAGATGGTGGAGGCTCACCAATGTTCTTCTATAGAGAGACATGACATGGTCTTCCTCGTTTCAATGATACTGTTATTATAATGCCCGAGTGCGATGAAACAGAAATATTCTCAACGGTTTTAGAAGAATTATACGCACAAATACAGTTGTTAGATAAATCAAAACAGATAAAACAACTACACTGTAAAAGGGAAGTATGTCAAAGTACAGCTTATTGGAAGTGACACGATCGGAACAGATATAGGTCGAGCTGACATATGTTGGAATTGGCACACAAGTCTCTCGAAACACTTCTTGTGGAAATTTGAACTACTTCATTCAAAAGTTTAAATTCGCAGAGCTTTTTCTTAATACGGGATATGATTGTTGTAATGTTAAATTATTGAACCACAACATGGGCATTTAGAACTACCGGATATGGGCTTTGGGGTTACCGATTGAGTAATTTGTAATACAAAGTTTAATTTTGGAACTTCTATTGGAATGTGACGTAAATTAGTTTGGGTGATTTAAAGAACGAAAACGCAGACGTATGGCTTCGTCGGGTGTACGAAAGGCTATCGATGTGGAGTTAGTGTAGACGTCAGGGAGGAATGTGCTGTTCCTGTAGAATAGATTGATTTTTGGCGTTTATTCGCCATTTGAACTACCACGATTGGCATACCGATAATGTAATGTAATGCAAAAATTATGCTCGAAACTACCACAATCCGATAGTCGGCAACTATATGTGACCAATGGGTAATTTAGGCGACGAATCCGGTACCTTAAAATTCCCAATCTATTAGCTGAGAAAGCAAGTTCTTCGAAATAACAGTTATGTCATTCCGAGATAAAGGGACATAAATCTATGGCAATATTCAAGGTCCTCCTAAATGGGATTTGAGGTTCTATCTATCCTCTGTGTTGGAGAGGGTTTGCTCAGATACCCAAAAGGCCTTCAGGGGATTATTTATTGGAAGATTCATTTGAAGTTTTCAGTGAAAACATCTTCACTAAGGAAAGACTACTATACCCTATACAAGTGTCTAATAGAAACTTATTAGACAGGAATACCCGATAATACCTGTATGATCCGTTCCATAAGAAGGACGTACCATACATGTATATATTACCTAAGATGCACAAAATCAAGCGAAGCTTGGATGGATTGGACAGAATTAACCCTGGAGACATTTCTAATATCAAGGTTCGTGGACGTCCTACTATATCCCAATGTAACTCGCCAACAGAAAAGGTTGGCAGGTCAGAACATACCAGGAGAATGGGTATGTTTATAGACATCTTCTGGATTCATCATACGCTGCTCCATTCGACAACACTTGCGCAGATCTTCGCAGCCAATTTACAGATTTCACAGACTTCTCACTGAATTCAATCTGACTTGAAGAGGCAGAATGAAAATCAGGCGTCTCAACAGAAAAGAACAGAAACGACTCGAGACAAGTAAACATATGAAATATGTAAAAAATTGTCGATAAGGATCTCGCGGGCATTAGCCAAGACAAACATAAGAAACATCTCTATACTGAGGCTGTCCGATGACGACATCTTACTGCTGTCCATACCCGCCGGCTTGTGTCTTTGAAAGAGGGAGAAACTTACACAGATCTTCGCAGCCAATTACAGACTCTACTGAATTCAACCTGACTCGAAGAGGCAGAATGAAAACTAGACATCTCTACAGAAACAACGCTCCAAGAAAAGTAAACATACGAAATATGTTGAAATATGTGGAAATGGATCTCGCGAAGCGAGATTTGCATTAGCCATGACATACATCAGAAACATCTCTAAACTGAGGCTGTCCCATGACGACATCGTACTGCTGCCCAAGGGTCTTCCTTCTATACCAACACCAGTCATTGGAAATAGGAATATTATTTCTGACAGATGATTAAAGAGGAGGAGAAACTTGAATGAACTGCTACGCTAATCGAAGATTTGATGGCTAACACCTTCCTGTATTAAAAGGCGGCCCCTGATGAGAGATATGCCTGTGGAGTTATCAAAGATAACTCCCGAAATTATCACGAAACATTGCTCTGACGTCTATATATACTACATATATTTACGGAACTGTGAATATGACCACAGTAAATATTCAGACAATGTCGGGTCAGAACATACCAGGAGAGTGGGTATGTTTATGGATATCTTCTTGCACAGGGTCAGAACATACCAGGAGAGTGGGTATGTTTATGGACATCTTCTTGCAATGAGTCACATAGTGATAAGATAGAATACATATACACAGTATATATCAGTATTATACAGTCTTAAAACATTTTAAAACAACATAAAAGATGTATACATGATACATGTATATAGCATAACATTAACTGTTCGTAGGTCGGTTACAAGCGTCTAGTCCGTCATTCATAATCCAGCCGTCGTCCATTAGAGAATATCCGCGTCCATAATCCAAAGACCTATTCCATTTCCATATAACAGTATTAGCACCAAATTCAAAGACAAAAGTATACATAAACATAGGCTTGTTTCCTGCAAGAGAGAAGCGGTCAACAGTTTTCAATGATGCCGGCAAGACATCATGATGTTCCAAAATATCAAATCCGTATCGCTGATCAGTATTCTTAATCCATAATATTCGTTATAGAGTCGTCATCTAAAAATAATGTACCTCACGCTTTGATTGTGACTGTTCATATGAGTACCATGAGGATCTTGAAGTACATGGGCTCATACGGCCCCTAGCCCCGGGTTAAGCGGAATTAGACATGTTACGAAACGTAGCACCATAGATCTTGCACGCTACGTTCGTATTTTGCTATCAGCATGCGATATGTATCGCCAAATTTGAGAAACTTTGAGTGGGGGCGCTTGGTGGAATAGCCCTGTTTTATAAGTTTCTGCAACAATGTTTTGTGACGTTGATTAAAATCATCACATTTAACACAGGATCTAGCAAATGCTACTAAGCGAGATATGTATGCGCCATATGCAGGTCCCACTGGAATATTACTATCCATAAAGGGAATAGTTTACGTGGATGTCGAAAATTGTAATCATCTCTTTTGTCATAAAGTCAATGAGAGAGAATGTCAAAGTTTCATTTTTATAGAGGTAGAGATCTAAATAAGATGTGCCTGTAGGGCTATCTGTAGTTTCCTTCAAATCCAGTCAAGGTGGATATATATCCTTCACTGCGTCATTTATATAGCGATTATCCACAGCGAGAAGATCGTCTATATAGCGTTTGGTGAATGAGAAGGAACGGGCTTTGAATGGATCGGTTTTTGAAAAGCGCCTGCATATAGTCATATTCATAAGAGAACAGATACAGGTCAGCCAACAGGGGTGCACAATTAGTACCCATTGGAATACCTATATGCTGCTGATATATTGTGTTGCCAAATTTCACATAGATATTTTAATGAGAAATTCAAGCAACTCTATAAACAAAGAAACATCCCATGAATGATATCTCTTGTATGTGGTCGAGCTAAAGAATGCTTTATGGCTTCCGAGATTACTATACCTACGATCAGTTTTCTTGAACACAGATACTATTAATGAATTTATACGGTCAATAAGGTCCTGATGAGGGATTGTAGTATAGAGAGTCGAGAAATCCCATGTGGATACATGTCTGTATGGTATGTGACCTTTAGCATCAAGTTCTTCTGTAAGACATTTTGAGTTTTTCAATATCCACATACATTCAACGCCAGAGTTCTTAGAAATAGCGGCGCAATACCTTTCCCAAGATCCTTTTACCTCCTGAAGGGCCCTCGTCAATAGGGTTGAAAGCAGCTTGGTGGTGCAGCTTCTAGAACCAGCTATGAATCTAGATTTGTATGGTGATTTATGCATTTTGGGAGTCCAGTATATTTTTGGTATGTCGTTATGATTGGTTGGAAGACGAATACCTCTTTCCCTGAGAAACTTTTTGTGATTGTTAAATAAATCTTCCAGAGTAAATGCAGTTTGGGAGTAAGTAGACGTATTTGATGTAGACGTAGTTAGACGTAGTTAGATCAATTTGTTGAAAAATTTAAATTGTGAGAATGTCACTACCAAGCTGGATGATATTAATGCCGACCTCATGGCTAATAGTTGTGATAATGTTGAACACTTAATTGATTCATCTCTGAATATTTTTTTTGATATTTTACTATAGATTGTGGCAAACCATTCTTAATAACTATCAAGCATTCACGACAGCCAAAGGTACAACTGTCGCAGCAGTCTGTCCCATGATTTAACGAAAATTGTGATATGAAGAGAAAATTGTTTTATCTAAAATTAAATGCCTACAGGGAAGATACATCAGATATATCTAGAATTGAAATGGTAAATGCCCGGTCTGAATATAAAAGAGTACTGAGGAATTCTAGGTATGCATATTAGAGAAATTACGGTTTGAAAATGCCAAAGAATATTGGAAACTATTGAAGAGTGCCGGTGGCCATCAGTCGCCTACAATATCTATGTTACATTTTGAAAGATACTTCAAGGCAGTAAATAATCCTGGAAATAAGTTTTTTTAATTTTGACGAAGAAGCAGATATTGTTTACAATAGGTATATTAAGAATGTGATACAAATAATGTTTAGTGAGTTAGATTATACAATATCACATAATGAAATTCAATCTGCTATCTCTCAATTGAAACGAAACCAATCACGTGGGCCAGACTGCATATTAAATGAATACATTATATATGGTAAAGGAAACCTACTGCCTACTATAGATACTTTATTCAACAAAATTCTAATCGCAGGCTATTTTCCTCCTGCTTGGTCAGAGAGTTATATTATACCACTTCATAAGAAAGGTAGTCGAAATGAAGTAGATAATTACCGTGCATAACCTTACTCAGTAATCTTGGTAAGCTTTTTACACGAGTTCTCAATAACCGTCTGGTTCAGTGGGCTGATAATTATTATGTATACATTGAGGCACAATCTGCTTCTAGGGAAGGTATGGGCACTGCAGATAATATTTTTGTTCTTCATGGCCTCATTAATCATTTTGTAAATAGAGGCGATATACTTTATTGTGCCTTCATTGATTTCTCGAAGGCGTTCGATTATGTCGCCAGAGATTTATTATGGTCTAAATTACTGAAATTAGGAGTTCGTGGTAAAATGCTCGATGGTATTGTATCTATGTATAGAGCTGTCAAATCTCGAGTTAAAATAAATGGTCTGCTCAGTCATGAATTCACCTGTACACTCGGTGTTAGACAGGGTGAGTGCTTATCACCATTTTTATTTGCTATGTACCTCAACGATATAGAAGACGAGTTTTATCTTAAAGGTGCTGAGGGTTTAAATGTTGATATGCTGAAACTGTTTGTATTACTCTATGCAGATGATATTGTGTTTTTTTCCGAAAATGTACCTGGCTTGCAAAACGGCCCAAATATTTTGTATGAGTATTGTCAAGATTGGAAACTTGTAGTGAACGCTCAAATGTCAAAAGTAATGGTTTTCAGGAAAGGTGGGCGTTTGCCACAGAACCTATGGTTAAATATGGTAACTTACTACTTGAAATTGTAAGCAGATTTACATATTTAGGATTAGTGTTTACGTCAGGTGGGTCCTTTGCTGATGCACAAACCACACTCTCAGGCCGGGCGCAAAAAGCAATTTTTCAACTTAACGAAATGCTATATAAATTTGGCGAATTGTCACCCAAACATTCTTTGGATCTGTTTGACAAACTGGTGCTCCCTATACTTAACTATGGCGCTGAGGTGTGGGGTTTTGCGACAGCAGACCATATAGAACGTATTCACTTACAATACTGTAAAACAATTCTTGGGGTTAAAAAATGTACACAGAATGATTTTGTGTATGGTGAGTTAGATAGGGTATCAATGATCACACGCAGAATATATATTATTGTTAAATTTTGGTTGAAAGTAATTGCATCAAGTGAAAGGAAGTACATTAACCTGGTCTATAGAGTATTATTGGCAGAATCAATTGATTATCCAAACAGGAAAAGTTGGGCAACCCTGCTACGTGATCTATTAGGCCGTTTAGGTTTATTCCATGCCTGGGAAGACCAGTCTGTTGGCAGCGTGCCTGCTTTTCTATCTCTTATACGACAGAGGCTGAATGATAATTTCGTTCAAAATTGGCATGCTCGTCTGCAGTTGTCTAGCAGAGCCAGATTTTACATACATATAAGCACTTTCCGTTTTCAACCATACTTAGACATTGTGGTAACCAAAGCTATTAGAACTGCTTTTACTAGATTTCGTACATCATCCCATCGATTAGAAATTGAGATGGGTAGATGGAAAAGACCCATAAAAACTTCACTAGAAGAAAGGAAATGCTCTACGTGTGATCTGTTAGAGGACGAACTGCACTTTATTTTAATTTGGCCTCTGTATGATATGCACCATGAACGGTATATACCCGAGTATTACTGGAGGTACCCGACTTCTGAAAAGTTAATTTGTTTAATCTCTTCTGGCTCGGTGACTGTTACTAAAAACTTGTCACTGTTCATCACAAAATCGTTCAAAGTGAGAAATATGCGTCTTTATGGACATTAATTTAACGACTTCCTCCCAAACACAATTGCTAACCTCAGTTTTTACTGATTAGTATTTTGCAGATATGTAAACCGGTCTGATATCCGTATCATGTATTTAGTCTATGACTGCCACTTCGTCATCTGTATATCATGTTCTTGTATGGTTTCGCTCATGGGCCAGTCGGCCTTTTGCAATAAATAATATATATATATCTATAATATATTGTCTCTTTGATTCTTCACACCTGTTCTTCTTTGTTATATTATTGGATATGCCTGATTTTGGACAGTTAAAGTATAGTAAGTTCTGCTTCAAACACGAAGTATTCACTATTCACCATTTTCAACAGTTTATAGCCTTTTCTATCAACCTAATTGACAAGGTTAGTGACTCTTCAAGTTATATCCAAAACTAGTCATCTTAAAATACCTCTAATGAAGGAACCAGTACATAGAGAGCCGAGGAATATCAATCTCGTGGCCGATCAAAAAGTGCGCTACTGAGTGGTCGACACGGGATAAAAAGTTGAGTCTACACTATTCAACCACCCTCTTGTTGGATCTTACCAAAGGCGCGATTGTCGATACTATCCGCCACCCTTCTGGAAACAGTGAGAGACACCATAGTACAAAAATAATGCAATCATTTTTGTTTCAGCAGACCAGGCTCAATGTAATATAAAATTTATATGTAACTATTACTATTACCAGGTTCTGGTTAAAGCGTTAAGTACAGCTATTTCACCTGCATCTATATTGACATAATCGTCCAATAGAATTACGTTAGAAGGTTTATTCAACAAACATAGACAGTGTCTCAAGAAAAGAGGTATTTCCCTTCCTTCCACTCATAACTATACACCAAAATTGTACTGGACTCCCAAAATGCATACAACACCATACAAAGCTAGATTGATAGATGCTTCCAGAAGTTGTACAGTGAAAGTTCTGTCCAATTTGTTGAAAAGAGTTAGTTAAGTCAAGGGCAGTTAATTCATTTTGGAAGAATTATTGTGCTGCAATTTAAAAACTAGAGCCTTTGGAATGTATATATTTCTAGGCAAACTAAGATAATAATATTGATTTTAGGCAGAGTGAGTGAGTGAATAGAATTTAACGTCGCTTTCAACAATATTTCAGCTATATCACGACGAGTGAGTGAGTGAGTGAGTGAATAGAATTTAACGTCGCTTTCAACAATATTTCAGCTATATCACGACGAACCAACTAAGCACCACCTACGCTGATAGACAGCTTGTATCACTGACGTCCCTTCTCTCCTTGTTCCCCCGCTGATTCACATCGCATAGTTCGCGCCTCTTGGCCGTAAGGGGGCGCTTGATCTGGTTATCCAATCACCGTGCCGTAATAGGTCGGAGGTAACCAGATTCCTCATACTAACCAGGATTGGCTAACTACTTCACGTGATCGAAATTACGTCATACCCACATTCTCAACAGATGTTCCTGATACTGAGATCACGATTCTCACTTAAATTAAGTAAACATTCAATTTAAATTCTGAAACACTGGAACTGTGTAGTTACGTTACCAATGTAGGCAACATGATCTCCTTATATTCTCATGACGATGAAGCGTGGTCTTATCAGCGGGATTTTTGAAAAAATTAGCGACTGTATTAATTATTTGAAGGGATTAGTGAACAAATTTTTGCAATCAGTTGACGAACCTTACTAAATATAACGACAATAGAGGAAGTTATCCAAAAATCTATTCACTCTTAATCCTAAAATTAAAATAATTACATGTTGTTTTGTCGTTTATTTTTATTTTTGCCGTTAGCGTCATGTGAACGTTTGACAAGGGAGACAACTCGTATTGCTTCGTTTCACAGTTGATTGTGAAGAAATAGTTCACCAGTTTCTCGCGCTTTTCCACACATTTATCACTCAGTAGATGTCATATACGTCGGGTAGTTTAGTACTGTTACCGCGAGACTAATCTGTGCAGCTTAGCGCCGTCATTTGATGGAAACAGTTTATGGTGACTGGCCGAAAGATTTCTGACTTACTGAGGGAAAATGTGGCAGATGCCCGGATAATGGTTACCGTGATAAACAAAGCGGACCGTGACTCTCCCGTAAGGGTGATATTCATTGGCCATCGGCGGTTGGCCTGTGCAGAGCGCCCCCTAACGGCCAAGAGGCGGAGATTATGCGGTTTGAATCAGCGGGGGAACAAGGAGAGCAGGGACGTCAGTGATACAAGCGTTTAGTATGAGCGTAAGCACCACCCAGCCCAGTTGTGTTCCTGCTACTTCAAAGAAGAAATCTTTGAAATAGCGTGGAACCAGATACCCTCCATCCACCCTATAAAACACTGAGGACAGCGCACAAGACACAGCCAGGACGCTTACATGGTGCAATAAAGACAAGTGACATTACAGTGCTAGACATCACATTATCAAGTTCCTGTTGCTTGTCAGCAAAATGCATTAAAGCAACAGGAACCTGAACCCACCCAACCACCCGCGATTTCAGGCAGAAGAAAGCATAGGCTGCAAAATGCTCTTGACACTTCGCCATCAATCAAAAAGCTCTTGACATTTCGCCATCAATCAAAATGCTCTTGACACTTCGCCATCAATCAAAATGCTGTTGATACTTCGCCATCAATCAAAATGCTCTTGATACTTCGCCATCAATCAAAATGCTCTTGACACTTCGCCATCAATCAAAATGCTCTTGACACTTCGCCATCAATCAAAATGCTCTTGATACTTCGCCATCAATCAAAATGCTCTTGATACTTCGCCATCAATCAAAATGCTCTTGACACTTCGCCATCAATCAAAATGCTCTTGACACTTCGCCATCAATCAAAATGCTCTTGACACTTCGCCATCAATCAAAATGTTCTTGACACTTCGCCATCAATGGATGGGTTGGGGAAATATATATATATTGTGTCTATACATTTGTATTAACATATGATCATAGGTACATTTGCGACATCTGATCAACAATGGCCAACTCGTATAAAATTCCTGGCAACATTCGGGATGGTGTGTAATCTCAAAGCTCTTGAAATTAACATAATACAAATTCTATTATGACCATTCGTTTTGGAAGTTAAATTGTCCATATGTCCTCCAATGTAAAAATTATATAAACCCCGTTCTTTTAC
>JAVTVY010043441.1:0-19942 GCA_036873755.1 Hanleya hanleyi | reverse complement strand
GTTATCGCGCAGACTTGTGTATTAATTAATTAATTAATTAATCGGGGCAAAAAGAAAAAAATCCTGTGTATATATAAAGAGATTCGTTCTCACAAGAACGGTTGATAGTGGACAGGGGTTGTATTTTTTTGGGTGAATGCAGTTTGCTAAGAAAGGGGGAAATGTGGGACATTTATTTTCATGTGCTAAGTTAGAAGCTCCTCTTTCGAAATTATTTATTATTTTTACGTGTTTTTATTCACGTGCTCTGAAAAGAGCATTTATTATTTTTACGTGTTTTTATTCACGTGCTCTGAAAAGAGCATTTATTATTTGATATGGTGTTTTTATTCACCAGGGCAGTTTTTCCTGTCTACTGCCCCGTAATCACATCTCTGGGAAGTGGCCTACTTCCCCATCTTACTGACGGAGAAGTATTGGTGTGGGTTGTGAGCCCACATCACGCCCATGTCCTTGTCTCCCAGGGGACGGGTGGGTGGTATCTCATCTGGACGGGTAGGTATGTCAGCTTTCCCGGCCGCTGTCGCCGGAACAGGGTACGGCAGACCATCGAAATAAATTCGATCGGCGTGAAGAGGGGGGGAGGGTGCTGTTAATACCGGTATCTCCTCTCCCCGTATATTTTCAAATACCACAGCAGCACCCCGGGATGGCTCGGGCAATGTTGATGTCGCCTTTCTCCTCAGCTTGTCCGCCTTTCTCCTCAGCTTGTCCGCCTTTCTCCTCATTATCCTCTTGGTTTCTTGGCTTTTCATTCTTTCTCTCTCTCTCTCTATGTATTATTGTCAAAAATTTTATGGTAAAGCTATTCCAAAGGGGCGAGTATTTATGCACAACGCGCGGACGTGTGCGATAGCAATCGAGATGGGGAGATAGAAAAAATTCTATAAACTCTGGGTTGTGTTTCTTTTGAATTTATAAACGGTTCTTAGTGTACAATAACTGTCAGTCCCCCGTAGAATTATTAGTTCTAATTCTTCTCAAATAAATCAGGGGCTCGTATTAAAAATTTCAACCGTCTAGCTCTTGTCTACGTCATGAATTTTAATTTTTTAGTGGGTTTTGGAGCCGATACGAAAATACAGAAAACCCGGTCCATTAAAAAATAATTCATTTTCTGCATTAAAAATAGCGCCAGTCTAGCCCTGATTACTCGATACGCGTGCCCTGAAAATTCCAGTCCGTTTCGTTCGTAAGAAGTGTAGAAAAATGAATAAAACAGAGCCTGGGTTGACGGTCAGAAAACACAAACGATGCAATTTTTCCAAAGTCACGTGCTGTGTAAAATGACAGCTCTAGAGGTTTCGTATTTAATAATACTAGCCAACGTTAAAATGATTTTCTTCGTTAAAAATATAAGAAGTCGTTCAGTTATCACTCGATACGTGTGTCCTGAAAATTCCAGATCGTTTCGTTCATGAGAACTGTAGAAAAAATGAAGAAAACAGGGCCTGGATTTACGGTGCGAGAGCATATTCTAGGCCGACCCGCTTGAATATTGAGGTCAAAAACAGAGAGTTGCGTCCCTGTTCATTATTCGAGTCAACCAAACTCCTCTCCTCATGTTTTTCGGTCGTTCAAAATGCAGTTTGTCACTGCAGAGTTTTGCCCCCTTATTACGTTTGGGAGGTAAGAGTTATCCTTTTATTTGCTCCTGATTTGACTATTTTTACAGCGGCGGTAGGCCTGGTTTGGATAATGATGAGCACTTGATATTCGAAGTTAACCATGATAATGTTTTATTTTTTATCTTCGTATGAGTCCAGACTATTAATTGATGCACTCGGGGTGCGTCTAAAAATTAATTGCCGTGTCAAATTAAATTTCCCAGGGATATTTTTTTATTTTAACCCCCCAGGCCAGATAGGGTTAACAATGAAAAATATAGAATCGCTCTATATACATGTGTGTGTCGGGCTAATATTTTTATCATTGTTCAGTATGGCATCGCCGGGCAAAGAGCTCGCGTTCTTTCAAGTCACGTCTAAGGTGCTTCTTATTGTATATCAACATGAATTACACCTTATCGAAGAGCACCCGATCGAAGTGAAATTAATTTTAAGCCTGGACGGGTGGAGACAATTGACACGTGTCTTACAATCCAAAGAACCCGAAGTCGATTTTATGCCTGTCGGTGTGAATGTGTATCTACGGCGGAGTAGAGAAGTTTCATTTTTTCCTCGGTTAGAGCAGTGTGGCGGTCACGGGATTGTGCTTTGGCCAGCATTATGGGCGGCGCTGAAAACTGTCATTACAGACGTGGACGATGTACTCTATCCGCACACTCAATCGATCATGACTCGTACCCTCACCTCGCAGTGTACCCTAATAATATATTCAGATCGCATCGATCTCATTGATGATGATTCCCGTTGCTGGGGCTCACCTGAGCCCGCCCGTGTGACATTATCTTCCGAAGGCTGGACGACCTTGAAACGCGTGTTATTCGGTGATTTGAATGGGGATGGCATTTACCTGGATCACGAATTATGTTGCTGGCTTGTCTCTTGAAATACCGGTAACAACACGCTCATTATATATATTATAATAAGTTTTGTTGAAGATTTACAACTAATCATGTCAAAGAGGCAAACGCTGTCTGTTTTTGCAGCTGCTGAGACGAATCTGAGGTCTGCGTTTCTAGCGCATAATGCATCTGAAGCAAAAATGGACCAATTCCCAGTTTGGATACTGACAGAAAATTGGTCGCCGAAACTTGATGTTATAATTTTTAGACTAAAAACTCTTCGGATTGAGTATTTGGAACACCATCATTGTTCAGAACAGAGATCTGCAAGATTGGTTCAGTAATGGATGATAAAAATGCTGGTGTATTATAAATTCGAGTTTTTGTTTTGTCTGCAGAATGGCCCTGAGTATGACTTTTTGGAGAAGATATTTCCTTGTTTGTGTCGCCTTGATCTTTTGCTGCGCCATGGGAGATATAGGTACAATTTAATATATATAAACCTAACTGTGTGGAATCAAGAAGTTTGATAATGTCTATTCTGTTAAAATGTATAAATTGAGGCAGAACATGTTAAGGGGAGCTAAGGTAACGGACAAAGCAGTACAAATACCTTGAACAATGAATTGGAATCTGCAAACGTAGTGTACATACATACATACATGGTATATCAGCGGATTAATTAACTGATGATGTTTCAGATTGGAATGAGGAAGCGCAGAAATTCTTCATAAAAACCTGTGACATGTGGAAGACAGGAAACTTTGAAGATTTCGTCAAGGAACTTTATGTTTGTGACCCAATACGTGTGCCCCCTTTTGGAGAGGCTATTAGAGATCGTCAAGGTGAGTGGAATCATTGGATCATATAGTTACTTTTTCTTGTATCTCTGATGCACTCACTCGAAGATCGCACTGCTGTGGAAATATGTAACATCCCCATTTTACTACTTAAGGGATTGAGACAATAATGGAATTCGACTGTCCGTAAATGTTGCCAGGCAAGACAGATACATTGCTTCCCTGGTTAAGATAAACTTAAACGATTTGTCAGTGCGAAATAACAGTGGGTAATCGACTTTCCTATGAATTTTAAGATTAAACGGCTGCCTCACAGCTAGCAGAGAGAGAGAGAGAGAGAGAGAGAGAAAGAGAGAGAAAACCAGAAATTACACATCTGCCGTGGTTCTCTTTCTTTCTTGGGATCAGGTGCCCGAATTTAACTAATTCTGGAATTACATTCCCCGCGAATAATGTCAGTGGTCGATAAATACTTGAAGGATTAACATGAAATTGACGGACAATATCTCGGACTCACCGATTTTCAGCTACCATCACTTTATCTAAATACCAACCACCTTAGAAGCAATTTACCTCATAGTCCGACGCACTCAGGCTATGGACATTGCCATGCAGGGCGAAACGGTGAATTAGTTCCTTTTCACCATCACTGGAAGCTCATGCAGTATTTGTTGCTCTCCCTGGAGGATTATGGTTTGTTGGGCGTATTGTCACGACGATCTGGATGTCAATCATTTTCTGGATAAAATCAGTTCAGTCTGAATACCGTACACATGGTACACGAGATGAAGTAAATATTTACATGACAATAGCGACGGCAGAGGTGTGTTATGAAAACTCGCTGTGTGAAAAGCCATTGGATATTGTGAACATTTTCCCATATTTATGTACATTATGAAAATGCCTAATCAAAGGTTGGAACTATAAATGTTGCATGCATGAAGAGCTAGCTGATAAAATCAAAAGGAGATACTTTTTCACTATTTTAAGAAAGCAAAATTCTTAATAATATGCTCGCAGAATATACACATGGACAAAGACCACGAAAGCCAAATTCGATCTGAATTCGGCTGCGATGCAAGAGCAAGTCCTTTCCAATCTAATTCACGAGTAATCATTTTATTTAATAATATCTTTGATAATAAACTTAACGAAGTAGAAAGGTGGTAGCTATTTGATCATGAACCTAAGTATACACGAAACGGCAGTAAATTTATATGATCCAAATGACGATACAAGCTTTTATAACAAAATACAGAAGAAAAAAATACTTAATAACCCTTCAACCATTATATGTGGAATGTGGAGTTTTGAACCCTTCTTTGGATACGGAGAATAATGAACACGAGTCCAAAAGAGGTACTACAACAAATTAATGACAGTGATTTTATAGACATTTGGAGAACGATGCACGGTGATGCAAGAAAATATACATGGAAACAGAAAACCCAACAAAACCAGAAAGAAAGAGATAATTATAGTCTCCTGCTTTCATTATCCTGTGATCATGTCATTGAAGATGTCCACATGAACATCTGCAATATAAGCTTAGCTGTGATACAAACCATACAGGGATCTTCCTTGGTTCTTGTGCTGTTTTAGAAATATACAGCCATCTATTTGTCCGTGAGGTCATACTTCTTGTCAGTATGGCCGCATCGTTTTCCACCACCCCTTTAATGTCGCGTTCAACTGTTGCCTGTAAATGGCGATACTCTGCTGGTGGGCGTTTCGCCCCCGAGGCATGCCCTCTCTACAAATCATTGTGATTGTAGTTTGGTGACTTGTAAACGTGGTGGAGAATGAAGCGCACTGGTCAGCATCGAACACCACATGTATTTATTCTGAACGAGAATATGCATTCTATAAATACCCCCCCCCACCCTTGGGCCGCTATATCTATCTGGCAGTCACAAAGTTCATCATTGTCCAGCAGATGACATGATATGGCTATTATATCATCGCTCTGAAATATTTGTATCTAATACCGCTCAAGCCAATGCTAGGGTTCGTGTGGTCATGTCGTACAAATGCGGCGTGGCTGAGATACAAACCATCACAGGGATCCCATTTGGTTCTTGTGATGTTTCAGAAATATGCAGTAATCATATTTGTCTGTGTGGTCATATCAATTATTGTCAGTACGCCGGCATCGTTTTCGACCAACCTTTTAATGTTGCGGTTAATTGGACATACCTCGGTTTAGGTCTGAAATTCTACAATTTTGGCGAGTTTATCCGAAGATGGATCCGTGAAGATATCCAAACATGTGTGGTCCAAACCGTCACCTATCACTCTCAAAATTCTCCCAAAATATTCGCGGGTGCAGACAATATGGCAAGCCGTTTTGGTATTTATTCCTTTATTTTTGATATCAAAAATTCTTTTTTTGATATCAAAAATAAATGTGCGCCGTTTTGGTATTTAATCGGATAATTGTTGATATCAAAAATAATACTATTTTTGATATCAACAATTCTATTTTTGATATCAAAAATTCTTTTTTTTGATATCAAAATCGGGATGTCTTCGTCTATGACTGGACGGCCTCTCGTTTTAATGTGCATGCTCCATTTCTCTGGTTAACTTAATGTACTGTGCGCGCATCTTGTTTTATTATTGTTATGACGTTATATTGTTCTGACGTTGAATAAAATTGATGAAAAAAACACAATAATGGGTTTTGACTTTCTCTCTTTTTATTTAAGTCAACAAGCAAGGATTAGACTATACAAATAGAATACAGGGTACAAATAGTAGAGGTATGTACACATAGAATAGTAGTAGTATATACAAAAAAAGTTTGTCAGAAGTAGGATTCGAACCTACGCAGGGTATCACCCCACCAGTACTTAGGACTGGCGCCTTAGACCACTCGGCCATTCTGACTTTTACAGTTTTATAACTCGTGTATCCACAGTTAATGTTCCACATTTTACAAGTCCAAGTAGGTAGTGCTCACACCGTCGGCCAATACTTTTCGTTTGGGATAAAAGAAAGTAAAGGCGTCTCTTTGCTGGATATAGGTCCGCATCTGGTGGTCGACGACCCGGAATCCTCGGTTAGTGCCACTCGCACTGGCCTGGCTTTGCAATACACCCAGGTAGAGCTCTTTGTCTATGTTGGGATCGCGCCGGCTCACTCCTTTGCAGCTAAACTTATCCCTCTCCACCGTCAGTTCCTCCGTAACAGTAGTAGGTCTTGGAGGAGAGCGCAATCATAGCATCTCCGCTCCACTCCAGCTTGAAGAGCCCCGGTGTCCGCTTGTCGTACGTGTAGTGATCGCGTCGGGGTAGCCACTGGTCCCGCTCCGCCTCATATTGTGCCCGTAACTCGGGTTTAACGAGTGACTCCCAGTCCGGATGGGAAACGGCCATGTAGGCCGAATCTGTGTCCATCTCCATGAGTTGCCAGTCTGAGGGATCAAAATACACACCCATAAAATCATAGATGAATTCCAGCATCCTCAGCTTGGCCATCTGATAGACCATACACCCAATTTGGAGGGGTAAATTATACCGGATAGTCTTCTTGGCTGACGTGACTTCATAGGTATCGTCATCGATCACCTCCACGGACCGAAACAGCGGGGAATTGACTTTTTTGCGGGCTTGGGTAGTCGTGCAAATGTTCACATTGACGTGCTTATCCTGATTGGTTACCGTTTTTCCATAATAACCATTGCCAGTGAGTTTCCAACATTCAGCCATGATGGCCTGACTCGGGTCTTGATCCCCTTGACGACGGGCCTTCGTTACGAGGTCCGCATTCTCCGCAAAACAAGCCTCAGGTACGTACTGGATTACCTGATAGATTTGAGTAATTTCCAAACCGTGTTGCATGTACCACTGCAGAAGTGGTGTGCCCAGTAAGATTTTTTCAGCCCACATACTGCCAATCAACATGCGGCGCGGTTTAGATAAACACTCGTGTTGCTCCGCGTAGGCGCTCATGGTCTCGCCAATGTCAGACCGACCCACCAGCGTGTTCTTGAAGATAGGCGGACACTGGGCGAAGAGGGGCTTGAGAGTGTCGGGAACGTGCACATCACATTCTACAAAGCCGTAGAGCTGAACCGAACGAATGGCGTCCAACATCTGAGGTAGACTGAGCAGTCGCCGACGACTCAAGGGATATTCACGCTCTTTTAAGAACCGTTGTAAATGGGGCAGGGCCTGGCACATGGTGTGGAATTCACACTCCCACATCTCTATGAGATGGAATCCTCGCTCTTTGACATAATCACCGTTGATCACTACTTCGTCCCGTAATTCTTGCGCGGTTTTTCCACGTCGCTGATTGAAGCGGCCAGCGCTAAAATGACATTCGTGACCGTGCCAGTAACACCCGTAAAACTGAAATACAGTGGGTGTGCCTGGTACAAGGGCAAACCCATCGACGGGCAGTCGGCGATCCCCTATCCGCTTCTCCGTGGCGTTGGTCTGGTGACGAATATAAATGGCCCGTCGATAGGCTTCCCAGTCTATCCACTGGTCGGCGAGATGTTTATAGGGCGTCCGTTCAGGTGTAAAATGCTCACCTTCTGCCCACCAACGTGTATAATGTCCACTCGGCATAGGTTGGGCGAGCGACCACAGGTACAAGGCATTGGCGTCAAAACCAATGATTTTGGCACAGGGTTTCCCACTGGGCAGTGTCGTGACGTCCTTCTCATGGTAGCGGTGGAAAATAAGACTGGGGCCACCCACAATGTTCCGCTTCAGACAATCGTGCATGTCTGCATCTTTTTTTTGAATGAGCGAGAAGTACGTAGGACAGTCTTGAAAGAGATGGCGAAGCGCCAGACCGGGTAAACTTAAACACTCTTTGAAGATGTCCACATGCATTTGGCGACGAAAGAGTTGCACCATTTTCTCGGCCGCTTCGAGAAAGGGCACGACGTCCAAATTGTTGTACCACACCAGGAAATCTCGCAACGTCTTCATGCTGTGGCAGTTCCATACCTGCTGGAGTTCGATGTAGGTGGCCTCCGGCAGAGCTTCCCCTTTCAGGTCATTGTAAAACGCTTCCCGGGGCGGTAACTGGGTGTCTTCTAAGCGGTCCAGGCTCGTCATATAGGTGTAAGGAAAGTAGCCTTTGGTTTGTGCACAGTCATAGGCCTTGACCCACTGGTCATAGCTACAATTTGGAGCTAAATAGTTCCGTATATCGAGAAAATGCAGTGATGTGGTAGTGAGGGCCATGTGGTTGTTGATCTTCTTGATCACCGACTTGAGGGTATCGGACTGCGCTAAGTAAGGATAGAGAAATTCCTTGACCAGGTTCAAGTCGTATCGCCCCGAATTGAAGCCGAGCACCGGTAACTGACCTAAGTATTGAAGGAACCGTAACTTCAATTTCTCCGCATACGGTGTAGGTAATGGGACATCCTGCGACTGCAGAGGCTGGGACTGCTGGGACTCGGACTCGGACTCTTCATCGTCGCTGAACGCTACACCCGGTTCAGGAATGCGGTCGTCCAGCTGGGTGAGTACGTCGTCGAACTTGGCCACCAACAATGCCGTACTGGCCGCACTCACTCGCTCTAAATACTCCATCATACGGGTGATCAACTCATGGGCTTCTCCCGTGGACACGAAACACACCGGTGCAGCGTCATAGCCAGGTACATTGGATGAAATGCTGACACTGAGGGGGATATGTCGCTGTGTCCACGGCGTTTTAGCCGAAAACAGGTCCATGGGCTCCAACACGGCCTCAAAATCATAGCATGCCCGGTAGGGAAAATAACGGTCCTCTTCCGGTATGATGATACCCTCATCGGCCAGTTCCTGAAAAATCGTAGGTGTATTATGATACACTCCACCCGGATAGACTCGCTTGACACTGTTGTCACAGATTTTCTCGTGGTGATGTAAGTTGTAAGACCGGTTAAACACACGATGGCATTGGGCACAACTGAAAGACTGAGCGTACAGGCTCATATTGGTAATGAGCGAAAAATGACTCACGCCATTGTCATCGAACACATTCACTTTCATCGTAGCAGCATACCGTTCTGTGGATCGACGAACCAATTCAGCCACAAAGGTGTCGTCATCCTCCCGTCGTAATCGATAAACAAAGATATTAATATCGAACAATGTTTCCACATCATCCAAATTCTTAAAGGGAACTCCACGGAAGTGCCGCTTATCCATGTCGTGCTGCTCTAGATATTCTTCCCAATAGCCATCGGCCACTGTGTCACAAGCCTGGGGGTCACACTCGTCCAGATGCACGGCCAAACACCGAAACAGACATTTCCGGTCTTTGTAGGGCCCCTTTTGTCCTGCTGTTAATCCATACAGGCCTTTTCGAAGAATCAACCACGGGGGAAGTTGTACAGGAGCACCGATCGGGTGATCTCGCATTTTCGTGACGAAAAATGTGACGTTAGTCACCATTTCCACCAGCCATTGTGTATTGGGGCGTTGCAGGCGGGCCCACTCCAACGGGTCTAATGTAGTGAGTTGCTCGACCACCGGCTCCAGAGAAATCGCATCCGTGATGGTGAATGGCTGGTCAAACACATACGAATTGTTACTGGGATAGAAATACCGCAGTTGGTCGGTCTCTTTATGTCGTAAGATATACCCAAATGTCACATTCAACTTGAAGGCAGTACGCTGATCTTTGAAAATGTTCTCGGCATATGTAGTGAGATACGTGAGGTCCTCCAGCCGAAAATTGTATAAGTCCAAAAGACGACGATCACGGTGAAAACAATGGCGCATGGTAGCCCAGTGTCGTTGATAAATGGCCCTGACACGTGCATCTTCAGGCAAGACTTAACCGGAGGTGCTGCTGGGTCGAAGGGAAAATCTTCTCCACGTCTCATGCTTACTGGAAAAAAGTAAATGGATGGCTGTGCTGGCTGCGTGGCTGACTGGCTGGCTGGCTGGGAGACAGGTCAGGTAAGTCAGATTGAATACACCCTGGCCCTAAAAAATGAACTCCTTTTATAACCCATTGACCTCATTTGCATATTTTCAGCGGACAACAGACCGCCATCTTGAACACGACCACCCCTAACACACACAAACATGCCGCCATCTTGAAAACGACATAGGCAAAGACCTCATTTGCATATTTTCAGCGGACAACAGGCCGCCATCTTGAAACCGACCACCCCTAACCTACAAAAAACAGGCCGCCATCTTGAAAACAGTGGGGAAAAACCCAGAGACCTCATTTGCATATTTTCAGGGGGACAACAGGCCGCCATCTTGAAACCGACCACCCCTAACCTAGAAAAAACAAGCCGCCATCTTGAAAATATGCAAATGAGGACGAGCGAAACAAGTGCAATTGACCTTGACCTACAAAAAAACAGGCCGCCATCTTGAATCCGACCACCCCTAACCTAGAAAAAACAGGCCGCCATCTTGAAAATATGCAAATGAGGCGCGAAACAAGTGCAAGTGTCCGCACCTACAAAAACAGGCCGCCATCTTGAATCCGACCACCCCTAACCTAGAAAAAACAGGCCGCCATCTTGAAAATATGCAAATGAAGGGTCAAACAAGTGCAATTGGCCGCCATCTTGAATCCGACCACCCCTAACCTAGAAAAAACAAGCCGCCATCTTGAATATACCCAATGCACCCAATGACCTCATTTGCATAAAACTCATTAACAGGCCGCCATCTTGAAACCGACCACCCCTAACCTAGAAAAAACAAGCCGCCATCTTGAAAATATGCAAATGAGGACGAGCGAAACAAGTGCAATTGACCTTGACCTACAAAAAACAGGCCGCCATCTTGAATCCGACCACCCCTAACCTAGAAAAAACAGGCCGCCATCTTGAAAATATGCAAATGAGGCGCGAAACAAGTGCAAGTGTCCGCACCTACAAAAACAGGCCGCCATCTTGAATCCGACCACCCCTAACCTAGAAAAAACAGGCCGCCATCTTGAAAATATGCAAATGAAGGGTCAAACAAGTGCAATTGGCCGCCATCTTGAATACGACCACCCCTAACCTAGAAAAAACAAGCCGCCATCTTGAATATACCCAATGCACCCAATGACCTCATTTGCATAAAAGGCCACGCCCACTCATTTGCATAAACTCACGCATGCGCACGCCCACAAAATAATTTCTGCGCATGCGCAGTGAGGCACTTTACGTGACGGATGCTTACTACCTACTGCTCCTATCAGATTTGATGAGTTTTAATAAAACTTTCAAAGTCAGTGGCTTCCGTTGGAATGAAAATCATACAACAATTTTTTCCCCCTCAAATTTGGCCCCTGGGAAATAATTTACGTGAAGCACAGATCTGAAATAGCAACTAACTTAACCATCGCTGTTGAATCTTCTAAAAACGTATGCAACATATTAATATATACTTGATAGAACATGTATTTTGATTATTGTCCCGTCGCACCCCAGCGGGTGTACCAGTGTACCCCATAGTGGGGCAAACTTGAACAAATCTTTTTACGTTTTTAAAAACAAATTCTGGAGAAAAGAATAACAGATATTTCAGAATTTTTTTGCATGACTATGTCATACTAAATATAATTTATATCTCCCCTGGTGTCTTACAAGTTTTTTTTTGGCTACGTCTGTCGCTTTTTTCGAAAGTCCTATTTCACACAATTCGCCATCGTTGTTCATGTTTCTAAAATTAATTAGAAAACAAGCAAATATTTATTTTTTTGCAAACAAAATTAACAGCTCATCCGTCAGCTTGTTCCAACGCATATTTCGTGAAGATTGTCTTGGGCTAAAAATAGAAATAAAACATAAAAATAAAATCCGCCCTCCCCTTACCCCTCGTTAATGCAGGTCATGATAAACGAACCATGATGTTCAATGGGTCTAACATGATGGTTTGAAGGAAGTAGCTATATAAGTTTTATAGAAACGAGCGGATTTCCATATCAGTATTGTTAGTATATATAGTAAAGAGCATGCATGTTGTAGACTTCTATATGCTCCCGGAGTCAAGATGGTCAACTTTTAGTAATTGATGTGTTCATATATGTCTTGAACTGAATGCGAGTTCGGTTTATAATATTGGCATTATGTCCATGTTGAATATAAAGGGGGCGTTTCTTCTCTGTGCATCGATGTACACAGAAAAAAAAATCATTAACAGTTCAAGGAATATTCCCCGACTATTACACCAGCGAAATATTCCTTAACACAACTAAGGAATGTTCCTTAACACAACTAATAAATGTTAAGGAAATTCCATAACATGCTACGGAATATTCCTTCTTGAATTTTAAGGAATATTCCGCTGGTGTAATAGTCGGGGAACATTCCTTAAATTTTAAGGAATTTTTCTTTCAGTGTATGTTAATTATTTTAACGTACATGAAAATGGTCGATTTCCTTCTGTCGGGAATTATAGCGGGGCCTCTGTCCTGTTCATGATCTGGTCTCCATACGTCAAATATAACATGGATCTGATGTCAGTACGTAATTTTTTTTGAGAATATTAATTAATATTATGTATCTTCCAAGTTCACCAAAAACACCCAAGATGTTATTCTTATCCTAAGATATGTACGTAACGTATCTGTTCTTGGGGTGACTGGCCCATCTTGGCCAGTGGGAGCAGGACTGTTCCGTAGGAAACCTCCCAGATTTACATTCCTCTTGCGGTTCCAACCGCCGCTAAAGTTCAATTAGTACTGACAAAAGTTTGTCGTCACAAATGTAGCAGCTATCCCCAATGAGCATGCGTTTGACTTTCGTTCATTCTTGTGTATCTTCTTTTTCCTGTCAGGTTATCATCTGTCAGGGACTTTGAAAGTCTAGCGGGCCGGGTCACTTTGAAATGAAGGAGAACTCCCAATTGTCAACTACCGTGACACTATCAAGCATTGTCCTTGGTCAGCATTCTTCCACATACGTACACCCATTATTGGCGTTGATTCTGCAACCTACTTTCAAAACATTAACAATTTTAATATCAAGCCAGGCTTTACTCGTCCGATAAAGTATCGTATCAAGAGAAAAATATTTTAATAAACTTCCCAAAAAAACCATGCCTATCGTCTAATACTGCTTTACATTCTGTTTAACCCGGGGCTATAGGGGCCGTATTATATTTCAATATTCTCATGCTATTCATATGAACAGTCGCAATCAAAGCGTAAGTGAGATACACCGTATTCTAGATAACAACTTTACAACGAAAATCATGGATTAAGGATACTGATCAAAGATATTAGATTTCAATATTCTCATGCTATTCATATGAACAGTCGCAATCAAAGCGTGAGTGAGATACACCGTACTCTAGATAACGACTTTACAACGAAAAGCATGGATTAACGATACTGATTAAAGATACGGATTCATTGAAACTGTTGACCACTTCTCTCTTACAGGAAACTAGCCTATGTGTATGCATAGGCCTACTATGATTTTTTTTACTTCTATTTCATTGTACGTATTAGATATGGATTATGAACGCGGAAATTCTTCATGAACGACGGCTGATTATTGAGTGATGGACTAGACGCTCGTATTCCATATTGCGCCTTTGGTTATATTTTCGTGTCATATACACTCTGTCCCACACTCCCTCTCTGATGGAGTACATTTTTGCGGTGTCACTTCGCATCATGGCTGCCAGCAATTTTGTTTAAAAAATCTCGGTTACAATCAACAAATTCACTGGTGACAGGAGGTCGAATCACCCAATGACTCTCCTTCGCATGTCACATTCTCCCTTCCTATGGGTGAACAGAGGTCAAATCTGTGCAAACAGAGGCAAGAGTTTGAACCGTTGATTTGACACACTGTCTACAAGTTGTCATTGAAATGTGTGTTTCTTGATTTCTGGTGTCACTGGGAAACTGACAAGGCTCAATGGATAGACACCACTGTTCTCCAAATAAGTGTACACAATGGTAATTAATTTGCAAGCATATCTAATAATACATTACCAAAGCCCGTATTTTTAATGCTTTCTAAACACACAAACAGAAAGGTACCTCTAACTTCTACAATCTGCACTTAGATGCGCTGCATTGTTTTCACATGAGCGAATTACTTGCCCTTTACCCATTTTAACCTGTTGTGTAGAATGTTATTCAAATTTGTCCAAGAAAGCGGTCAGGGGTGTATTTTTGTAAAATCTACAGACACAGAAGCTTACAAATGATATATATATATAATATATTTCATTACTTCTGGCATGTTACGGCTTAACATTTTGGTGTCAGTTTCGAATACCTAGAACTGCAGTCTGGAGGACTATAGGCCTACATGTATATGAAAACATGTACCCGAAGCGGCAGCTAAGTTCCAGCATGATTGATGAGTTTTGTTATTATTTTTTTCACGAAAATGAAGAGTTCACCTGGTATTGTGTAATTAAACTGAATGAAACGTGGTATCATATATTCTGTCCCACATTCCGAGCTATACCAGAGGTACACGCAATGATTACCACCCAGATCGTGTGTGCAGTTGTTCCCCACATTTCGAGTCATCACATGGCAGGGTAGATTGATTTTCAAGTGTTATATCCCACTGCGTTGTATTTTATCCAAATCTGTCAAATGATAGGGGTGTGAGGAAAGTGTTTAGGGCAAATGATCAATATGGACACTCTGCAACGATACCAGAAGGACTTTCGTTTAATCCCGACATAATGCCCAAAGACGCCTGTCAATTATGTAAGTAGTATATAAAGTGGATTACAGACCGCATTGACCTCATTTCGACCTCATTTCAAGGTCACAGAGGTCAAGGCATGACGATCACGTGATCAAGGCATGTCTAGACTTGTTCTGGGTTGTACAGTTCTGCCATGCGGAGGATGGGTACTAGTATTTCGCTGACGTCCTAGTAATAAACATAATCTATAGGTGTTGTACCATGTTAATAGGATCAGTCTAGCATCTGTACCACCTAGGGTCGAGTGTTTATTGTCCCGTGTATCTCCGCAGAAAATCAACAAACAAAATGGCGGCTCCAGGATGGTGTGGGGACGCCCTTTCCACATCACGGCGTCGATCCTAACCATAGCGCCATCTGCACACACTGACGCAAGGGAGACAACTCGTGTGGACCAAGGGTATGGAAATAGCCGTGTTGGAGCTAGGGGAGCCACTAATGGTCCAATGGGATCGACTGAGGTATCAAAGTGAAGCATTCGTGAAGGGGCATCTGATGGGCTGGCTGTGGGGTTGAAGTATCGGCATTCTGCGCATGCGCGGTGGCCGAAGGGTATGGAAATAGACGTTTTGGAGCTAGGGGAGCCACGAATGGTCCAATGGGGTCATATGAGGTATCAATGTGAAGCATTTGTGAAGGGGCATTTGACTGGACTAGCGAGTAGTAGCGAAAGTGGACATTTTGTGGGTGGGTGGGGGTGAGTTTGGTGTAGAGAGGGACTATCCTTAGTCCGAATGCGTCGTGTGAGGTGTCATTTTGTAGCTCTCGAGGTGTACATTCCGAGTTGAGGCATGTCCGAAGCATCTGTGACGTCATTGTTGACGTCATCAGTAGGAGTAATAGCGAAAGTGGGCATTTTTTAGCAGTGAAGGATGTTATTTGGTGTAGAGATGGACCATCCGCGGTGCGAATGCGTCGTGTGAGGTGTCATCTTGTAGCAACGCCCACCAAAGCCATTCTTAATGCTTCAACGCCCTGGTGAAATAGCTCAGAAGCTCTGATATTCCATGGACTTGTCACTAATTCTTCGAAATGCAGTGACGCCCTCGACGCCCGTCGTTACGCTTTAACACTCTAACATAACACTATGATATAGACCGGAGAGAGAACAACAACAGCAACAACAACAAGGATGACACATGAGAGAACAACAACAACAAGAAGTTTTTTTCATATAGTTTATTCTCCCCAATGTTACATCATACCCACGCTGGGGAGCCGCGTTGGGTATATTTACAATTCAAGAAGATTCTTATCCAATCAGAGGCCACCATTTGCATGTTTCATATTCGTTCCTGTCCGTTAGATGTATTCTTGTCCAATCAGAAGTCTCCATTTCAGAACGTTCCATCTTCGGCCATGTTCGCTCTGAACCGTTTATTCTAATCACCGTCGGGCAGGCCAGGATACCGTTGAGGCAACATATCCTCAGATAGTTGTTTGCTCATTCTGAGAATCTATCAGTGCATGGGTGAATACTTTCATCCGATGGGGGTGGTGGTCAGTTTAACCACGAAGAACGTAACATTGGTTACCCTCTCCACTATCCACTTGGTGTTGGGGCGTTGTTGTTCGGCCCATTCCAAGGGATCCACGGTGGCCAGGTTCTCCAGCATCGTCTCTAGCGACGCCCGGTTAATGATGGTAAACGGTTGGTCAAATACCCGGATGTTACTGCTCGGGTAAAAGTATCGGACTTGATCTGTCTCCTTATGCTCCAGCACATAACCAAACGCCAGATTTAATTTGAAGGACGTTGCTTGGTCATTGAAGATGGCTTCCACGTAGCTGCGTAGACGGGCGAGGTCGGTCAGTCGAAAATTGTAGATATCTTGAATAGGGCGATGACGGTGGAAACAGTGCCGTATCATGGCCCAATGGCGCCGATAGATGTCACTCACTGGATGGTCGTCCTGTAGCAGATCGCTAGGGGCATCCACTGCATCTTCCGAAAAATGTTCGATGTCGTCAGGCGTATGACTCGAAACCGTAACGCTGCGGTCCGGCTGGATATCCAGGCCCTCCTGGACTGTGGGTATAGGCGGGCTCTTCGTCATCGCATCACCAGTGGCGTTCGTCTCCCCGGGTTCATCTTCTCTGGCTCTGACCTTCCGCGGCTCCTCTTTAGTAGAATGTTGTCGCCCGAATCGTGGGGAAGGGGCATGAATCAAACGTTGGTGCTGTCTTAACCGACTGGGTCGTTTGAAGAGTCGACCACAATCGTTACATTGTACCGTCACACCCTCGTGGAGTGCCTTCTCATGGCGCAGTAAATTATCCTCCCGATTGAATGATCGTGCACAGATTATACAAGTATACCGTGCATCGTTGTGGGTGGAGGCCTCGTGACGTCGTAAACTTTCTATTCGAGCAAACTGCTTCTGGCAAGTTGTGCAAGTGAACATCTTGGTAGTTGACAGAGTATCGGATGAAACGACCAGGCCGCTTCCCTTTTATAGTACGCTAGCTGGTGATCTATTTTTAGCACACTCAGTTCAACTACCCCAAGTCGAGGACCAGACATATAGAGTATGTAATGCATGCTATGGTATTCATCAGTGCAAGGGTGGCACATTCAGCCGATGGGGGTGGTCGGTCAGCTTGGTAACGAAAAACGTGACATTGGTCACCCTCTCTACGACCCATTGTGTGTTGGGGCGTTGCTGTTGGGCCCATTCCAAGGGATCCACGGTGTCCAGTTTCTCCAGCATTGCCTCTAGCGACGCCCGGTTAATGATGGTAAACGGTTGGTCAAATACCCGGATGTTACTGCTCGGGTAAAAATATCGGGCTGCTTGGTCTGTGTCCTTATGCTGCAGCACATAACCAAACGCCAGACTCAACTTGAAGGCCGTAGTTTGATCGTTGAAGATGGTTTTCACGTAGCTGCGTAGGCGGGTGAGGTTGGTCAGTCGGAAATTGTAGATATCTTGAATGGGGCGATGACGGTAGAAACAGTGCCGGATCATGTGCCAATGGCGCCGATAGATGTCACTCACTGGATGGTGTTCGTGTAACAGATCGCTAGGAACATGTATGGGTTCGTCCACGAAGTGTACTTTGCTCTCCTCGTCGTGCAAAATCTGGCCCAATGTCTTGTCGTCGGAATTTGACTGTTGAATTAGGGCGACATCATCATCTTCAACCCTCGTGCGATGGGTGGGAGTTCCCGCTTTCTCGATACTGGTGCCTACGGACTCTTCTACCTGCAGACGTGACTGCAGAACAGGGTGTCGTGTGCGTTGGTGTCGCAGCAACTGACTGGTCAGTTTGAAAATCCGACCACATTCTTCGCATGGACGCTTGGGTACTTCATGGCGTGCACGTGTGTGGCGCTGTAAATGATCTGGGCGCTGAAACGACAGTGTACATATCGTACAGCTATGCCGGGCGGTTCCTTCGTGCTTGGTAGCCTCATGGCGGCGCAAGTCGTGCAGACGAGTGAATGCTTTCGAGCACGTAGTACAAGTGAACATCTTGGTGGTTGACAGAGTGTCTGATGAAACGACCAGGCCGCTTCCCTTTTATAGCACGCTAGCTGGTGATCTATTTTTAGCACACTCAAACGAACCCCCACAAACAGGTCAGTACCATCTCCTTTCCTTCAATTCACATCGAAAGTGACGTCATACCCCAACATGTCTAAACATGATCCGACAACATGAAAAGGATACAGGTCAAGTGCACTCAATGACCTGGTGTACAAACGACCTTATATGACCACTCACTCACTCATGTGTGTGTGTGTGTGTGTCTGTTTACCTGTGTGTCTGCGTCTGTGTGTATGTGTCTGTGTGTGTGTGCATGCATGTGTGTGTGTAGGTATGTGTGTGCATGTGTATGCATAGTAGGCGAGCGGTCCGGGCACCTCCAGAGACGACTTAATGCACCCACCCTACACACACATGGATTATACATCATTTTAAAGCTGATGGTCTCTGCTTTTCAAATCTACCTGCAGTACTGTCAAAATGTGGTGCCGTTGCCATGGAAACGAGGTCTAAATAGGTCGTGTTAGATTTGCCATTTTCGTCACTAATGGAACACTTTGTAATACGGATAATATAGATTCCTGAATGCAAGTGTTTAAATGACGAAACAAGCAAGAAACTTGGCATGAATATTCTAAGTAGGACGCATTTCCATAAAATATTGTTAGTCAACTGAAATCCAAGATGGCGGCTATTTTCCAAGATGGCCGCCATTTGACCCTAGTAATACCTTATTTAGCCAGAGAAAGTGATGAAATTTTGTGATTTGATTCATTTTGGTGTTCATTTAAATGTTTCTGTCCAGGGAAAAATGATTCTGGTATCTACAAGTACTCTCAGCGATACGTTCTATAATTTCTGCACTGGTGATGTAAATGTAAAAGCGTTGCGCCATGGTGTGACCAATTCGAGTTTGCATTGTGTTATCAGTGATTACAGTTTTCGCATTAGCGATCCTCTTCTGCTGAGATTATGTCTCAGTTACTCGTCAACTGGTATGTCTATATAATGTCCTTTACTCAAAGATTCTTGCCATAATTTGATGGATGAAGATGTATAAGCTCCGAGATAGCCCTCGCAATGAAATGTCTTGCGACCTAATCCACACCACTTGGTCGCCGTTTCGTTATTTCAACTATTTCAACACTACAGATCAATATACAACGTATATATATGGATTATTCCTGTTTGTGTGTTAACAGATTGTTTGAACTGACAAGGGTTGTATTTGGGACCAACCGTGACACGCACTATTTAATGTATCCCGGGGATTATCTGGGCGGGCTTAATTATTCAGTTTGCTCAATTAGGGCCTCAGTCGAAAACTGGACCCTGGATAATGCCACATGGGTAATTCATCCCATGTTGGAACTTGACACGTATGTTTACTGCACCCCGGGAAATGTACTATGTATTGGGATCTGTGTCACTTAGTCATATATATGTGTGGGTTGGGTAAATGATTGGATGGTTGGGAAGTTCGTAGATATATGGATCTGATATGAGGCGGTAGAATGAGCTACTTTGTACC
>JAVTVY010043440.1:0-20805 GCA_036873755.1 Hanleya hanleyi | reverse complement strand
AGATCTATGGCGCTACGTTTCGTAACTTGTGTCTAATTCCGCTTAACCCGGGGCTAGGGGCCGTATGAACCCATGTACTTCAAGATCCTCATGGTACTCATATGAACAGTCACAATCAAAGCGTGACTGAGATGCATCATTCTTCAGATGACGACTTTACAACGAATATTATGGATTAAGAATACTGATCAGCGATACGGATTTGATATTTTTGGAACATCATGATGTCTTGTCGGCATCATTGAAAACTGTTGACCGCTTCTCTCTTGCAGGAAACAAGCCTATGTTTATGTATACTATGATTGTCTTTTGAATTTGGTGCTAATACTGTTATATGGAATATGAAATAGGTCTTTGGATTATGGACGCGGATATTCTCTAATGGACGACAGCTGGATTATGAATGACGGACTAGACGCTTGTAATTTTAACCTGTGTATGCCTGGATTCTGCTGGTGGACAAGTTGTCCACGAGGCCGGGCCCCTGCACACCCAACACTCATAATGGATACAAATCAAAGAAATAATATTAAGACAGACCCGAGGAACCTTAGTGCAGGTTTCTCGGCCGAGTCTCTAATAGTTCGAAATGCACTAAGACCTTTTTCAATCCAAATGACAGATATATTTCTGACAGCAAAGCAAGGCCATGACATCAAACCTTGTAATATTGCGCTTGATGATTGTTTAGCACCGAATTCTAAATGTAATAATTTCAAAATTTCTAAGTGTGGACATCGTGGATGTCTCACGTGTCCACTCTTTAATACGTCAGCTTCATTTAGTTCCGCGTTAACTGGTAACTCATATTCTGTCAACTCGTATGTTGATCTTAGTTGTTCTACTACAAACTGTATTTATTTATTTTCCTGTAAGAAGTGTGGTCAACAGTATGTTGGCAAGACCATCCAAAGACTCCATCTTAGGGTGAACGGTCACAGAAAATCCGTTAGGAAAAAGCAATTGCTTATAGGTAGACATTTTTCTGGACCCGACCATGGCTGGGATAACTTTAGTATTCAGATAATAGACGTCGTCTATCCATCTACTAAGGATTCCACCTTCGGATTTGAGAGAAAAATCCGAGAGCGGGAATTATTTTGGATTACAAGCGTCTAGTCCGTCATTCATAATCCAGCCGTCGTCCATTAGAGAATATCCGCGTCCATAATCCAAAGACCTATTCCATATTCCACATAACAGTATTAGCACCAAATTCAAAAAGACAATCATAGTATACATAAACATAGGCTTGTTTCCTGCAAGAGAGAAGCGGTCAACAGTTTTCAATGATGCCGGCAAGACATCGTGATGTTCCAAAAATATCAAATCCGTATCGCTGATCAGTATTCTTAATCCATAATATTCGTTGTAAAGTCGTCATCTAAAGAATGATGTATCTCAGTCACGCTTTGATTGTGACTGTTCATATGAGTACCATGAGGATCTTGAAGTACATGGGTTCATACGGCCCCTAGCCCCGGGTTAAGCGGAATTAGACACAAGTTACGAAACGTAGCGCCATAGATCTTGCACGCTACGTTCGTATTTTGCTATCAGCATGCGATATGTATCGCCAAATTTGAGAAACTTTTAGTGGAGGCGCTTGGTGGTGTAGCCCTGTTTTATAAGTTTCTGCAACAATGTTTTGTGACGTTGATTAAAATCGTCACATTTAACACATGATCTAGCAAATGCTACTAGGCGTGATATGTATACGCCATATGCAGGTCCCACTGGAATATTACTGTCCAGAAAGGGATAGTTTACGATGTCGAAATTGTAATCATCTCTTTTATCATAAAGTCGACGAGAGAGAATGCCCGCTTCATTTTTATAGAGATAGAGATCTAAATAAGATGTGCCTGTAGGGCTATCTGTAGTTTCCTTCAAATCCAGTGAAGGTGGATATATCTAGAACTTGGGTCAGTGTTTCCGTTTGGTTTAAATGATAATGTCAGTGGGTTCGGCAATGCTACAAACCGCCGTTCAAATATATCCAACATTACCCAACTATTTAAACCCCATCAACGGAAACAACGCAGCCATGGTTGGCGAAAGTTTAATGGTTCGATGATTCATGATCATATCACTTTAAATTACTTAGTGGGTTTAACTAACGCACCCAATAGTATACATAGCTTACGTACAGTTCTGTATGCGTTACCTCTGAGAGCTTTAAATCAAATAGCCAGAGATATACAACAATCTGCGTCTTCAGGAAATATAATACCATCAAAAATAAGTAAAGTATGTCAAGATATAGCGTATTTTCGGTTGTATCGTCCAGTGAACATAATCGAAACATCTCAAGATCGGCTTTTCTTGAAACTCGACTACTTAGATAAAGGACTGGACATCATTAATTTACCTCGAATCCTGAATGATCCAGAGGTACGCAGCGCTGTACCAAACTATTTTAAGTTCACAGAACCTCCTTGCATTTCATATAAGTACACTAAATCTATAGCCACCAAAATATTCAATTACTCCAATGCTGTCCAGGAGTTTGACTGGAACTTATACACGTCAGGAGGCTATAGTTGTGATTGTGAATCGTCGAACTTTATCTATACACCATGCAAACATATTGTGACTGGTGACCTTGATGTGGTGAGTGATAAGGATATGAAATTACTCCTGATGAAAGGACCTAAATATAGAGAGCCAAGCAGAATAAATCTGAAGGCCGACCAGAAGATAGTCCTGTCTGCATTAGAACAGTACGTTATTGATTGGTCTAAGCGAGAAAAAGTTGAACCTACAGTACTCGCTGATTGGCTGGACCTCACCCAGAGCAAGGTCGTTGAAACAATCCGCCATATTGACAGAAGTTCTCTTCCCCTAGCAAAACAAGTACTGAGAAACCTCAATTCGCAAGAAGTTCTAGCAAATCTCCAAGAGTAAATTCGTCATAGTCCCAGCAGACAAAGCTCCGAATAATATAATATTCATATGTAAACATTACTATTACCAGGTGCTGGTTAAAGAATTGAGTGTAGACATATCTTCATCAAATACGTCTACTTACTCCCAAACTGCATTTACTCTGGAAGATTTATTTAGCAATCACAAAAAGTTTCTCAGGGAAAGAGGTATTTGTCTTCCAACCAATCATAACGACATACCAAAAATATACTGGACTCCCAAATGCATAAATCACCATACAAAGCTAGATTCATAGCTGGTTCTAGAAGCTGCACCACCAAGCTTCTTTCAACCCTATTGACGAGGGCCCTTCAGGAGGTAAAAGCATTTGGGAAAGGTATTGCGCCACTATTTCTAAGAACTCTGGCGTTGAATGTATGTGGATATTGAAAAACTCAAAATGTCTTACGGAAGAACTTGATGCTAAAGGTCACATACCGTACAGACATGTATCCACATGGGATTTCTCGACTCTCTATACTACAATCCCTCATCAGGACCTTATTGATCATATAAGTTCATTAATAGTGTCTGTGTTCAAGAAAACTGATCGTAGATATATTAATGTCGGAAGCCATAAAGCATTCTTTATCTCGACTACATACAAGAGATATCATTCATGGGATGTTTCTTTGTTTATAGAGTTGCTTGAATTTCTCATTAAAAATATCTATGTGAAATTTGGCAACACAATATATCAGCAGCATATAGGTATTCCAATGGGTACCAATTGTGCACCCCTGTTGGCTGACCTGTATCTGTTCTCTTATGAATATGACTATATGCAGGCGCTTTCAAAAACTGATCCATTCAAAGCCCGTTCCTTCTCATTCACCAAACGCTATATAGACGATCTTCTCGCTGTGGATAATCGCTATATAAATGACGCAGTGAAGGATATATATCCACCTTCACTGAATTTGAAGGAAACTACAGATAGCCCTACAGGCACATCTTGTTTAGATCTCTATCTCTATAAAAATGAAGCGGGCATTCTCTCTCGTCGACTTTATGACAAAAGAGATGATTACAATTTCGACATCGTAAACTGTCCCTTTCTGGATAGTAATATTCCAGTGGGACCTGCATATGGCGTATACATATCTCGCTTAGTAGCATTTGCTAGATCCTGTGTTATATGTGATGATTTTAATCAACGTCACAAAACATTGTTGCAGAAACTTATAAAACAGGGCTATTCCACCAAGCGCCTCCACTCAAAGTTTATCAAATTTGGCGATACATATCGCATGCTGATAGCAAAATACGAACGTAGCGTGCAAGATCTATGGCGCTACATTTCGTAACTTGTGTCTAATTCCGCTTAACCCGGGGCTAGGGGCCGTATGAACCCATGTACTTCAAGATCCTCAAGGTACTCATATGAACAGTCACAATCAAAGCGTGACTGAGATACATCTTCTTTTAGATGACGACTCTATAACGAATATTATGGATTAAGAATACTGATCAGCGATACGGATTTGATATTTTTGGAACATCATGATGTCTTGCCGGCATCATTGAAAACTGTTGACCGCTTCTCTCTTGCAGGAAACAAGCCTATGTTTATGTATACCATGATTGTCTTTTTGAATTTGGTGCTAATACTCTTATATGGAATATGGAATAGGTCTTTGGATTATGGACGCGGATATTCTCTAATGGACGACGGCTGGATTATGAATGACGGACTAGACGCTTGTAATTTGGATTATGGACGCGGATATTCTCTAATGGACGACGGCTGAATTATGAATGACGGACCAGACGCTTGTAATTTGCATTATGGACGCGGAATTTCTTTAATGGACGACTGTTGAATATTGTATGACGCACTAGACGCTTGTATTTATGGATTCAGCATGCCTTGCAGATCCTTAAAAAACCACAATCTTCCTTCATCTGATCCTATAGAATATTATTCTATATTTATGACTTGCGATTGGTAGATAATTTGGCTTTATTCAATTTACAACCAGTGTAAGAGCGTAGTGTAAGGCGTCATGTACTTTTTTTTCAAATTTAATGGTTTTGCCCAGAATGTGGTAATATTTTGTTGATATACATATAGACGACTGACATGCGATTCCTTTGGTAGCATTTGGTAGTAAGATACCTGTAAACGAGAATAAACGTACTACGATGTTCCATTGGTATAGCTGAATAAATCCAGCAGAAGCATTTGCAGATGTCAAAGAACTATGAATTGATAAACAATAAAGAACAATATAAACAGTTATCTAGCTGTCAATGTTGAATGGAAAATTATTAAATTTGTCTTAGTCGATCACTGTTCATGCCACAATTTTAGAGCTATCAGTAGCACGGCAGTGACAAGATCAAGTATTCCACAGGAAACAAGGCTATTTGATTTGGAACACGCAACTAATACTAGGACATGCATATTTCAATGAAGGCAAAATATATACATTTAAATTGCTTCTGTACAAATTGCTTCTAGATAATTTCTTTACACAGTTTGACGTTTTGAAACAAGAATGGACATTGAAACCCTTCTGAAAGTGATCCAAAGTGGACTTTTCAAACGACACAATCCTTTTGAAATACATTCATTGTGTCCTTCCATACCGTGGTATTTAAAACAAGAAATATAAAAAAATGAAGAACGAAGAAGATTAATTGGGGAGTGTGCAAAATGCTAATTCTGCATAATGAGTATTCTTTGAATTATTTCATTGCGCATGAATACATGCCGGAGCAAAATTTGCACCTGTACACATTTGTGTCAATCTGAAAAGTACTATTCACTGAAAAGAGCAGTTGGCCTAGGTAAGCAAAATAAATTCAACCTCCTTACCATCGTCCAAGCCGGACCCAGGCCTTCAGAGCATATATGTTTGTTTATCGAGTGGCCCTGGCACATATTCCCCTGACAATAGCTCTGACTTCAACGCTTCTGAATACAACATTGCATTCAATAAATACTCCCTCGTTCGGGAGTTTTGTTTTTACCATATGGCGGTCATATAGTTCATCATTTTCCAACAGGTGACTTGATAGTGCTATTACATCATCGCTTTGAAATATTTGTATTTAATACCGCTCAAGTCGATGCTAGGGGCCGTGTGGTCGTCCTATTCAATATGTCCACATGAACACCGACAATAGAAGCGTGGCTGGGATACAAATCATCACAGGGATCACTTTCGGTTCTTGTGATGTTTTAGAAATATGCAGTCAGTATATTTGTTGGAGGGGTCATATGACTTCTTGTCAGTATTCCGGCATCGCTCTCCTTCACCCTTTTAATGTTGCTTTTAATTAATTACACGAATTTTTGGAAAGTCTGCAGTGTTTCCTCTGGGAAAAGACATCTCTGGAGTTTCAAACCGATGACATGTTCAACCATCTCTTTGTATTTGTACTGTTTTGTAAATTTAACCCAGGATTTAACCTTTATCTAAGTCAGATTTTGAGGTATGCGGGAAGCGACCTAAGTGTAACAGCTAATAGGGCATTTGCTGACAAAAGTTTCTCTATTTTCAGGTACAATCCAGCTGATGTTCCCCATGCTGCCTGTCCTCGTACTGTTGGTTAATATCTATTTCTAACATCTGTCATCACACGCTAAAACTAAAGTGCTGAAACTTACTAGCAAAGTGTTGAAATAACCCATTAAGTGTGTCCACAGGGACAACACTCAATGAGCAGTCCCTGTGGACACGCATTAAAGGGTTATTTCAACACGGTACGAGTAAGTTTGAACACTTTAGTTTTAAGCATGCATTTCCATAAGTAGAACTAAACGTTATATTCATATGCAAACTTTCGAGCTCTTATCACGCTTTATTTATGTCCAAACTTTCAAGCTCTTATTACAAATATTTTAATGTAATTTTATGTCCTAGTTTTAATGGCTTGTCAATATTTTGCTGAGCCTGAGGCCAAGAGCAAATGCCACAAGCGGGTATGTTTCATTTCTAATTTGAAACATTGACATTTGACCTGATGATTCTCAGTGATCTGTAAATAACACATATATCTATTTACAGGCTAACCCAATGCAGTGCTTAATATTAATAACTAAAAACAATTGTGTTCGAGCAATGTGTATTCCATCAGAATAATGTTTATTTCTGTTACACAGTCATTCTTACGGGGTAGGGACAACCCGTGGCTATTTGGATTCTTCAATATTCTCCCAAATACTTATTTTAAAACGTTAAGTGTTGTTCATTTTATCTCATTTGTTTTTCCACGGTTGTCCGTTTTGTCAATATATTGTGGATGAAGCAAACCGTCCTTCCAGTTTGGTGTACGAATTATTTGTATGTGGCCCAGGGACGCCAATACATCCGTCCTTTTGATTATCTGTTATATAGTCAACACCAGTTTTCTCGACATCGGTTACAACGGAATGTTCGTGTTTCGGCCAAGAATAACCAAGTTGGTCGTAAACGAAGGTTGACTGTATAAACCGAGTTTCTTCTGCTAAAGTTGTATGTATACATGGAGCGCATGGTTTTGAAGAATTCGAAATAAACTTTTCTTTCCTAATTGAAAAGGTGTATATTTACCATTTGTTCAAAATCCAATTGTATGTACAATACTAATTTAGGTATTATTTATTGTGCACAATTGCGAAGTGAATGATGACACCAATGCAGATGTATGGCGACACAACGCTTCCCGCGGATCACCTGGCCCTGACTTACGGCGGCAAAGGTTAAAGCGCTTCACTGGAGTACACTTTTTGAGATACATGAATATCTTCAGTGATTCTTGATGGAGAATGGTTCGGTCCGACACTCAATCATTCAATCAATCAATTTTATTAACCCTATCTGGCCTGGGCTTTTTTGGGCCTGTCCTGGCCTTGGGGGGTCGAAATGGCCCCCTCCTAATTATTTTTCTTATCCCTTGAGCTAGGGTACTGAAACTTACCACACTATACCCTTGGGTCAAGCTCGACTAGAAAATGTAAAAAAAAATCCAAGATGTCCGCTTTGATGACGTCACAGTGACGTCATTTTCAACGGCATTTTTTGTTCGATTTTTCGGTCGGATTTTTCGAATTTTTTATTTATGCATTTTATCGCAAAAACTGCATGCTAAATTAGTAAATATTACTGTGATGTGAAATAAAATAGTTTTTGCCCACTTTACATCGTGGAAAAGCGAAAATTTTGAAGAAATATGAAAACAATATCACTTTTCTGAAACCCACGTGGACGCCATCTTGAATTTACCCATGATCCTCTGCTCGGGGAGGGGGGGGGGGTATGCAAATGGGCTAAAAATGACCCCAATAAGATAAAATATAAAGTCAAGGAGTTTCTGCTCTCTATTTTTTGTCGTTCCGGAGATAGCGCAGAAAGTTTGGTAGGGGGGCGGGGGGGCATTTTGGCCCCCCCCCCCCTCCTCTCAGGCCAGGTAGGGTTGAACAGACAGTCGTCGTTCGCACTGAGGTTCTGTGTCGATAATCTCATAACCCCCGCATCACTATTTCAATCCCGTCTGCACCAAATGCAAGAAGACATAGCCCGTGAGGTCCTAGAACACAAAACGAATATGACCCCAGTTCCCGGGCTGTTTGAGTAATTGCTATCTATTTTCATGTTAAATCAATAACAGGTTGGTAATATTACATGATTATCTTCGCCACTGAGATATTGCTGACTGTGAAGTGTAACTGATTAAATCATACAAGAAAGCAAAGAATAAAATACCTGTTAGTACATTATAAGAGAGAAGCGTCAACAGTTGTTAATTAATTAAAAAATTATTAACCTTACGTCACCAATCGATAGGTAATTCTGTATCCTAATGAATTTCCAGCTCTAAAGCCGGACAAACCACCAAATTGTCTTTGAGATGGATATCTGTCCAGTAACTGTTGCATTAAGAATTTTCATTTCATCAGTAAAACCGTCAACTTTTTCAAAGTAAAAGAATAGCTCGTTTTACACATTACTCGATCCAAAAGTATACGTAATGTTAATGCTAATAGGATGTAAAAATGTGCGTTTTTTTCACTTTTGGAGTTGAATTCCCATAGCATATTCCAAATTCCGAAAGAAAAAACCACCTCACAAACCAAACACATTCTGATATTAATTTCGCTATTATATAATCTTGTTCCAGTAGTGATAGTTTCATTTTGGTTCAACAAATATTTTTTAAGAAAAAATGAAAAATCATCTCTTTTTTGCCCTCTGTGTTTCAATTCAAATATTTCTCTGAAATGAGCGAACACACCAGTGGCCGTGTGGTAAGTTATTACGCTTCGGTGAATCACGGTTGAGTTTTGTGAGTTTTTATGTCGTTGGATTGAACAGCTTCTCGTGTCCATAAACACTTAAGATTATTTTCTTCGATTTATGAAGCATAATAGAACTTTAGAATGTCTTTGCGGACAAGTCAGATTATAGATATTGTAATCCGAATGTGACAAAACATGCGTGCAGTGTCACAGTATACATATATGCCTATTGGATAACTGTCCTACCTTCAGGTCAACCTTTGAACTTTTTCACTTGGCAATCTTCACCCAGATCTATTAGGGACTGTTCAAAATTTATCGTGGGGGTGGAGTCAAGACGTTTATGTGGTTCGGGAGGAAGGTGCGTACTTTTTTTACTCGTTCAATCAGGGGGGTGCTTACTTTTTTGCCAACTTCAACTTGATGAGGGGGGGGGGAGATTTTTTGTGCTCCAAGCGTGGTTGGGGGTATTGTCCGCTTGTAACGGCTGTAATGCGTTGCGGAGGTCAGTTGCCCACATTTTGTTATTGCTAGTCCGTTTTCGGTTCCTGTTCTATTTTTTACATGAACTGTTTGAAATTGTGTTGTGGCGAACATGAAAATAATTTGTGCGAAAGCACAGAAGTTCTCGTGTGAAATCTTTGAAGGTTTTGAGGTCTACCATAAATGGTAAACATATATTTTGGTCTATTTCGTTTGGCAAGAATGTTTGCCTTAAAACGTCAAAATTTTGAGTAAGTCTGACGTAATTTAATGTAAGATATGCGGCGTAATTGTAGGTAAATTTTGGTACATGCAAACTTAGCAAATTCTAGTACAACAACAACAGAACAATGCTAACTGTAGTGGCGTAATTTGTTTGATATCTGTTTTATCTGTGCACATTTTGCCAGCAAGCACTTGACTTCCGGCTAACCCCACACTTTCCAGATGGGTCCTTGCGCGAACTACATTAGTCAAACAAACAAATCGACGTTTTTTAACCATAATGGTGCATCGTGACCTGTATTCACCAGTTGCACACGTAATCGGCTTGTAATACGCAAATTATAAGCTACAAACGTTTCCGCCGGCATTAATAAGTTTTCTTGTCTGGTACTTGTCATTTGTAAGGCACGAGGGATAAAGCTTTAAATCAGACAGAATCACGCTTGCTCTGCAGGATGCCGCGAATATTCCCAGCAAGGATGCCGAGGACAGCAGTTTTGATGATAGCGACTGAGTGAAGGAGCTGAATACCAAGCTGAATTTACTCCATCTGTAGCTTCAAGCCGAACTGTATATAGGTGTATATTATACTTTAGTCATTTTCAGTTCTTACATGAGAAATGAAATGAAATTATCAGAAAAATGACAAGGAAGAATTGATTAAAAGGCTTGAAACGACAAATTCAATTGGAGTGGCCTAACCTCAAAACTGGTGTCATTTATTCTCAGACATAGAGATTCCACTCTTTGTTGCAGTGTCACCGAAGATCAGCGTAGTACCTTCCGCCATCTTACCGCAACTCGTCCTTTTCAGGTAATGAGTTTCAGTGCTAATGAGTCATCCCAATTCGCTACTCTGATTGTGAGAACAACATTTTATTTGCTGGTAGCTCTAGATCATACTGATAACATCGAGCATAAAATAATATCACTGCCTACCGCAACCTGGAACTATATTTCATATGCACTATTGTCTCTCAAGGTGTATCGACATGGTTGTGTCGCTCCATCTGTTGACGATGTACAGCCCCGCTGTCAACAGTCCCGGCATATTATATATGCCCACGTGCACACACGAACGATTTTCCCTAAATTCATGTACGTTGGTGCTCAATTTATGCTGTGGCAATATTAAATTTTGACGTATTTCCCTATACACACGAACAAATAAATTTTCAAAGGAAACATGGCAGTGTGGTCTCGGCAAAAGACAAGTTGTTTCGTGTGAGAATTTCGACACAGATGATTTCAAGAAAAAGATCAAAAGATTTCTGATATTATGCGATGGGCATTTCGAATGGAACGACCTATTGTTATTCTCCGGAATAGTATAATTTTTCTCCTCTTGAAATAGCGGATAAAAGGCTTGATATACAGCTTAAATACTTGGCACATTTGTAGATACTAGGTTGAAGTTTCTGATAAAAGTATTCAATTTTGACCTTTGACCTAATGAGCTACATGCATGTGCGAATATTGACCAAAAGTATAAGGGGACGAAGCTGACATTTAAAATGCAAAAAAACAAAATCAGACAAAAAGATTGGTCAGACAAGCAGTTTCCAGTTCTCTCCCCTGGTGCTGTTTTTGTTGTCGACCGGTATACAGTCAAAACTAAAGAACATATCTGAAAGAAAGTTGAGAGTTCGTAATATATGGTCATGCTGTAGTTATATTTTCGAATTGTTACGTAACAAGAAAAAATATTTATCTGCCCTTTAATGTTTTTCAGAACCAGTCAATTTATGAGAAAATAAGCTACGGCATTGATTCTCCTATTCACAATGAAAACTTTAAGACCGAGGAGAATGTAACCTAAAATTTGACCATTGGCCTCCAGGAGCGTCTCTATTTGACTGCATAGTTTGATGGTCAATTCTTGAACGGCTGATGCGATCGATCTGAAAATAAGATCACGTGACCTACATGACGCCACAAGATCACCACTTGTGTCAGAACTCGGCCTTGACCTTTGCCTATAAATAAGCATCCAAATATCGAAAATACGGCTTCCGTTTTGTGAAAAAAAACCTAACGCACTGACAGTGAAGAAACAATGGCAAAATTGTGAGTACAATATTGACTTTCTTTTTATAAGACGATCTGATATAGCCTTGGCCTTTACATAAAAGCGTGGTATGTTTTTTTTTCTTCAAAAACTACAACTTACAGGAATCTGTTATTTAGTACATTTGTTCCCCATAACACAGGTATGACGTCACCGAATCTGCAGCCTGACCATGATCTCGGTTTTTGAGATATGATCACTGACAGTTTTGAGCATACAGCGCTATAACTTGTAAACTGTTGGCAATCGTAACTTAAACTTTGGCCATAAATGTATGACTTAACAGTAAAACACTAGAAATCATCAAAATAAGCCAGAAATAATAGAACATAATTAACAATTTTTGAAGTTTAGGCTGTATTCAAATTTTGCGACAAGTATGTATCCTATCATCACTAGGTATTATTTAGAGATATCCATATGTATTCGCCTGGAAAATTTCAAGAATGTAGCTATAATAGATTTTGAGATATCAAAAAAATGCTGCACCACTAGGCCGTTAAATGGTTCTCTCGCCCTGTCCCTGGTCAATGAGCGTTGTCAATTTCGCTATAGCGAAACTAACTTTATAACTCTTGAACCTTTTTTCCTAAAACAAATGCAACTATGGAACTAATTTTGCTTCAAGTCACACGCCCATCGATATTTGGGGTCATTTTATCGGGCAGAAAAACAGTCTGTGGGAAGTACAGTCTCCAGGCGACCAATTTCAAAGCTTGACTTTCCCCAGTCACGCCATTGTTTGGACTCCAGGGGCCATTGCACTAACATTTTCCTTTCGATGAAAGAGCCGTTTAAGGTCCAAATAAAGCTCGGAAATGTGTTCACCAGCTGCCTGTTACCAATAAAAGCAAGTTTGTAAGAAGAAAACGCGATAAAAAGGTATAAGCTAGTAACAAGCATTGTGAAAAAACGTGTCTGCGCGTGCAAAGCGACCAAAGCAATGGTCGCAACCAAAGCGACCAGCGACCAATTATTGACCCATTTGCGGTAAGAATAGAAATTACAACACATATAAGGGAAGTGGGAAGAGGTGCCGACATACTGACTGCGTCACATGACTTCACAGAATAGTCTTCTGGTTAACCTATACTAAAGCACATACCAAGAATCTAACGATTCGTGATATGTGTTGTATCTCAGGTACGCTTTTATTGTACCTGTTCATGTGGCAACTTGGATGATATGACCACACGGCCCCTAGCACCGGCATAAGCGGTATTAGATACAAATCTAGAGAGCTATGATGGAAATGCTCTGACAACTCGTATACTGGTAATTGGTGAGCTGTTTCGCTGTGACAACTCGTACATTGGAGATTGGTGAGCTGTATCGTCGTCAGATGTAAATGACGGCAATTAACACAAAAGACTAGACTGTAAGGCCCGATGTCGACCCAGCATCAACTTCCCACAAATGCCAACATATATCAAAGACCAAAAGGTCTGTACAGGGGGCGGGCCTCGGGGACGAAGCGTCCACCAGCAGAATCTCGCCATATACAGGAAAAAATTACAACACATATAAGGGAAGTGGGAAGAGGTGCCGACATACTGACTGCGTCACATGACTTCACAGAATAGTCTTCTGGTTAACCTATACTAAAGCACATACCAAGAATCTAACGATTCGTGATATGTGTTGTATCTCAGGCACGCTTCCCGTGAACTGATTCCCTGGATCCATGAGAAGCATACATATGAAACTGTCGGCAACTATAGTGTTCATCAAAAGGCCCCGAGCTATGCCATATTATTACCGAGTCGAGAGATACGCTCAACTGACACTTTCAACATTTGATACATTTCAGTAACTGTTCAGCAAAGGCGGGAAGGTTGCTTTCTCACATTGTTGCACAAATTTCAAGTTTATACAACTGCTTTATAAATATTCCATTTCGCTTGTTCTAGGTTGATAATATCTCATCAACGCAATTGAATCTAGGACCACCTGGCATTATTGAGAGGCGGAACGAGTCCAATGTCCACTATGTATACTCTCAAATATCCCAACAATCAGTGTGGATTTACATGCATTCTTTTACTATCTGGGCTCGTCGATATGGATTAGATGTACTTGGAGAGCAATGTCTACAAGATTACTTAAAGATATTTAGATAAAATCTGAAGTCATGTTCTAGCGAAAAAGATTAGCTTGCATTTTAAGGAAAATAATACATACCGTCTGAGGGTGCTATTGATATTTCGTGTAGAGACTGTATTACTCCAGGTGGTCATCCAAATTGAGAGATGGTCTTTGGCTGTGCATACAGAATACATCTTGGCCTGTTTTATACGTTTTATTGGCTTCATATTTCCGTATTTTTCACTTAATTCCGAGAAAATTATTCCCATAACCATCCATCATATCTCTAACACATTTTGTATACTGTTCCAGTTTTAACCTAGCTTTAATCTTCATAATACAAGGTAGAAAATCGAGTAGGTATCACCCACCTGGCTCAGATGCAATAGAATTGTTTGGAAACCGACATTGCTCCTCAGTGATTGATTATCATGTTAATGAAAACCATTTGTTTTATTTTTATTTATTTCCTATTTTATTTTCATATAATAAAATAATAATACAAATAATCATAGGTTGTACATGCATACGTTAATACAATAACTCTCGTAACTTAGCTTTCCAAAATATTAACATCTCGACACACCTGATTCGCCTCATGCAAACGCAACATATACAGCCACCCATAAACAGTATACACCGTGTACACATTTAACTGTTGCATTGAAAAACTTATTTCTGTTGTTATTCATTTGGAGTGTTATATGTTTTGAAGAAGTTTTCAAAGATCGCCCACTTTTGTTTGAATTTTACTATTTTCCCGTCTGTTACGGCAATGTATTCCTCTTTGCTGTAGTTCTGGTAATAAGGCTTTGAATTTTCAAAACTTGGACGAGCAGATATGTATTTTTAGTTCGCAACAGAAATGTATGTACGGTATGTTTCACTGTTTACGATCAAATCCCATGATTTTCTTACCAGTTCTAATCTCACCCCTCATTTCAATTTCTGTTTCCAGCCACCCCAAGAATGTCCCAAAGATTCTTAACAACTGGACAAATGCGAAACAGATGCTCTAATGTCTCTGGTTCTTGGTGACAATGATCACATAGATTACAATCCGATATTTCAATTTTATGTAAGAAGCTTTTTATTGGAAGAATTCTGTGTAAAATTTTATACTGAGGTTGAGGTTGGTGTGTTCGGTAAATTGAGTCGCACTTTTAAAATACTTTATTCCAGCTCATCTGATCAGACCGACCCAGTGCGTTTAGAAGAGACTATTTTGGTATCAGCTAGACAGTTCAATACATCATATTAGCGTTTACAACTCTTACCTTGCCCTGCCAAACAGCGACAGTATAACTGCATTGCTGGCTTTGTTAGTAAAGAGATATCAAAGTTAATATGTAATTTCTTGATTCAATCTTTGGAATAGTACACGTCAGTTTAATGTGTACTATCTTTAGTTCCAAAACTGAAACAATCGACTACTAGGCAAAAGTTCGATATTCATTCCAGAAGCAAAAGCTCTATTGTCGGCTTTAGAAGTTCTTTGGTCCACTAAAAGGAAGAAATATGTCATATTCTCAGATTCACTGTCATGCCTTCAAGCGATTGAAAGTGGAAATTCAACCCAATCTACCATTTTGAATATTCTACAATTATATGACTGTAAATTTGATCAACAGATTGATATTGTGTTTTGTTGGGTACCTAGTCACGTTGACATGAAAGGTAATACTGAAGCTGATAAAATGGCTAAGGTAGCCCTAGATGATGAGGTTGATCCTGTTGAAATCCCATACAGTGATTCCAGACTATCTATCTGTGCTTATGTGAGAAAGTTGTTTCAATCTTTGTGGGATGCTATGGATAATAACAAACTTCACGACTTAAAAAAACTGTACTCATTTTAACAGCCAGAAACGGTTCGACCAAGCCATGATTACACGATGTACAATCGGCCATACATTTGCTGAAAAAAGAGCCAGTCCCAGGGTGTATTCCATGCAACAAAGATCTTACGGTGAAACATATTCTCACCGACTGTATAGATTTTAAGTTTGATAAGAGATAACTTTTATCGAGTAGCTACTCTGGAAGATCTTTTTAGTCGAGAAAAAGAAGATTGTACTTTAGATTATTTGAGAGAGATCGGTTTGTGTAAATTTTAATGTATTTACATGTTTCAATGCATTAGTTTACTGAGTTATTAACTTGAATATTTTTTGATAAGACGATCTGACAAATTTTGTTTGATCGTGGCTATATAGCTGAAATATTGCTGAACGCGACGTTAAACCTTAATTCTCTCTCTCTCTCTCTCTCCTTGTGGGAGAGTGCACTGCATACCAAATTTATTTTTGAAGTCAAGCCCTCTTAGTAATTTGCCATCTGCGTCAACGATATCTCGTAAGTACACTTGTTTTCTATGCCAATGGGCCAATAAGAAATAACTATGTTTATAATTACATTATGAAAACTATTGATCTGTTTTACAATAGTGGCAATCATGTTTACCAGTTCATTTAGCTCATACACATTCGAGGGTTGACTGCTTCAGTGGAAAGAAGTCCACGTGTTATGGGTTGTGATCCATCTAACTAGACAAAGGTGGTTTCTTCAATGTCGGAAATTACAACCAACAATACTGAGTATTAGTCACGCTGTCATACTGCTGAAAAACAGTAGGAAACCACCTTGTGTTTTATTTCTTTTATTTCACCCAAATTGAGAATTAATGCTACAGTAGTGCAAAATAGTTCTATCGATTATTGTCACGAAAATTCTACAGTAGTATAGTAAACCTCAATTGAGTCAACTTGACCTCAGAAATTTGCATAATTGAGGAGGAAATGAGGAGGTGACAGCCAATCAGAAGCGAGTAAAATTTGACCTCAGAAATTTGCATATGACGTCACAGGGGTCACTGAGTGCAAGTGTGGGAGGTGGTGGTGGGTTCAAAATGGCGGCCTGTGGGTGGTGGTGGGTTCAAAATGGCGGGTTGTGGGAGGTGGTGGTGGTGGGTTCAAAATGGCGGGTTGTGGGAGGTGGTGGTGGTGGGTTCAAAATGGCGGCCTGTGGGTGGTGGTGGGACCAAAATGGCGGCGCAAGGGAGCAAACGAGGCGGTGGGGAGGTCACGGGGAGAAAAAACCCTCACATTACCCTCAAAAAAAACCTCTAAGCCATATAATAATAATAAACATAATCTATAGGTGTTGTACCATGTTAATAGGATCAGTCTAGCATCTGTACCACCCTAGGGTCGAGCGTTTATTGTCCCGTGTATCTCCGCAGAAAATCAACAAACAAAATGGCGGCTCCAGGATGGTGTGGGACGCCCTTTCCACATCACGGCGTCGATCATAGCGCCATCTGCACACACTGACGCAAGGGAGACAACTCGTGTGGCCCAAGGATATGGAAATAGCCGTTTTGGAGCTAGGGGAGTTATTACTGGTCCAGTGGGGTCGAGTGATGTATCAATGTGAAGCCTAGGTGAGGGGGCATATGATGGGTTGGGTGTGGGGTTGCACTAGCGTCATTCTGCGCATGCGCGGTGGCACAAGGGTATGGAAATAGCCGTGTTGGAGCTAGGGGAGTTACTACTGGTCCAGTGGGGTCGAGTGAGGTATCAAAGTGAAGCCTAGGTGAAGGGGCATCTGATGGGCTGGGTGTGGGGTTGAACTAGTGTCATTCTGCGCATGCGCGGTGGCCCAAGGGTATGGAAATAGCCGTTTTGGAGCTATGGGAGTTACTACTGGTCCAGTGGGGTCGAGTGAGGTATCCATGTGAAGCATTCGTGAAGGGGCATCTCACTGGACTAGTGGGTTGACATAGCGTCATTCTGCGCATGCGCGGTGGCCCAAGGGTATGAAAATAGCCGTGTTGGAAGCTAGCGAAGCCAATAATGGTCCGATGGGGTCGTATGAGGTATCAAAGTGAAGCATTCGTGAAGGGGCATCTCACTGGACTAGTGGGTTGACATAGCGGCCTTCTGCGCATGCGCGGTGGCCCAAGGGTATGAGAATAGCCGTGTTGGGAGCTAGCGAAGCCAATAATGGTCCGATGGGGTCGTATGAGGTATCAAAGTGAAGCCTAGGTGAGGGGGTTACACTAGGGTGTCGTATCCATTCTGCTGCGCAGGTCACGTAGGGGTTGTGACGTCACTTTCGGTTGGGGTGAATGGGGCGTGACCTTGGGTACATGTCTAGACTTGTTTGTGTGTGTTGATGTACTGGGGTTTTTTTCCCCCCCCACAATGGCGTTCACCTTCGGACGTGGTTTGGTGGGTCTGCGCAAGTGTGTGACTTCCGGTTTTCACTAAAACTACCTCCAAACCCAGAAGAGTTCCAACGTTCAACCCTCCGGGGTGTTTTCTCACCCCCGCCCCGGCGCCCCCCAGCGCGCCCCGGCCGCAGCGCGCGCGCGCGCATCAATGTAGGGAGAGGTTAAATCGACAACATAGAACTTATAGTCATAAACTTAATCTATACGTGTTGGACGAGTCTTCACTCACCGTATACACGTACCTCAATGAAATGCCCGCTCCAACCCTAGACCAAAAACACGTACTTGGTCTGTGGGCTGATTTCATTGGCTCTCTATTTTTACTATAGTGCGCTTGCATTCTAACCTTGATGGGCTACATTTTGGCCCCATCCTACACCACTGATTTCAGTTTGACTGAATCTCCACATTGGGCATTGATGCATTATGAATAAAACACACAAGACAGGGTTTTTTGGTGAGATCTCATTTTTTATTCAGTGAACAACAACAACGTGAGAACAACCACGTGAAAACTGAAGCCCAGAACAAGGGGCTTGTACATTGAAAGAACTGAAGCCCAGAACAGGGGGGGGCTTGTAAACTGAAGCCCAGAACAGGGGGCTTTTAAACTTAAGCCCAGAACAGCGGGCGTGTGTACATTGAAAGAATTCAAGCCCAGAACAGGACTTGTACATTGAAATGATGGGCGGCCCAGTCATAGACGAGTACATCGCGGTCCTCAGCCTTGGGGTACTCGTCAAACATCTGTACGATGGTAGATAAGGGTCTTCCCCGGCATCGATGGTACAGGTAAAACAAGCAATATTGTCCGCACACGCTACTGGTCAGGCTTTGCAACGTTTGACTGTTCCAACACCACGTCTCTGTGCCTTGATCCATGAAGTCTGTTAAATCGGGATGGAGGGGTGGCGGGCCGTACGGGTCAAAGTATTCGCCCTGCTGTTCTGTCAAGTACACGGCCACCCAATGTTCACCGGGCCGATCCATCGGGTTCGTGTTGAGAACGTAAGCAGCAGGATACACACGGTCTAATGGGAACACATCTCGGGCGAACACCCCTTGAAACATCATACGTGTCTCTGGGTCATTCTTCAGCACGGTGGTTATCTGCTCTGTATCCATGTTAGGTGGAGAAGTCACACAGCACGTTGCGCTCCTTGTCCACTTGATGTTGTCAAACTCGGCGTAGTAGATCACATTGACGGTGCTCCGGAGGGCTCGTAGAAAGTGGATTTCCAACCGTAAATTGCCTTGCTTGGCCAGGGCCAGCTGATGGTCGTTCTCTAAGGTAGGGGTCAGATCGAAACAGAACAACGTGTATCCGTTCCCGTAGTCCGCCCGACTGATGAAATTCCCTTCGTCCTGGTTGATTTGACCGGTGGCTGTAAACAGGCTCTGATAGGCTCGAATGAAATTCGCGCGCCCAAAGTTTGGGGTTAAGGCCGTGGCTGGCACCTGTTGTCCATCCACATGCAGGGCCACAAAATTGATGCCGAAATGTTTAAAGTCAAACGGATTCTCTGGGTAGGCTCCACTGAAACTGGTATTTTCCACACAGGCCAGGATCAATCGCTTGGGTAGTTCCCCCAGGAACAGGTTGTCTTTGTTGGCGCTCATATTTCCAGCAGACACAGAGAACACTTTGGTTTGCACACGTCGGATAGGGTACTGGGCTGGTTTTGTTTCCAAGGCTTTCATGTGTCCCAATTGAACGGCTGGATTCGGTTTCACTTTTCGGACATACAGGACTGCGTCTTCGATGACAATCTTATAGTCAGCTACATGCGCCTCTACGTTAGTGGCCATCAAGGCGAAGGTCGGAGGCGCCCGTATCAGTCGGATTTTGATGGTATCGGTCTTGCATGAACATGTCTGCGTGCAGTCGACCGATCATATCCACCGTGACGCCGTTCGCGGTCAAAGCCTTCCGTTTGCTATATCCCGTATTGTCGTTCTCTGCGCCCATGTGCTCGGCTTTGTCCTGGTAGAATAAAGCGGCTGTCAGTTGAGATTTTTTAGCCTCTCGCCCATGCGACAACAGCGTCTCGATGTAGGCTCGATAGGGGTACGTGTTGGTGAAGTCACTGATGAGTTTGTCGCTGAGAAATATATCCACCTGTTGAAACATCGAGTGCAGCCAGAGATTCGTCGGGCCCACCGTTGCTTGGTCGGCGATTCTGGTGCCATCTCCATTGACGATCTTGGCTTTCACATACAAGTAGGTATAGGTCGTATCCGAATTACTGATGGTGAACTCGATGGGCCCTGTTGCGTTGATGCTGGACAGCGGGAGATGCTCCACCCATAATCCTTGTTCGGCACTGGTCTGTGTGGGCGGCACGGTCCACAAATCAAATTCACTGTTGGTGGAGGGGCAGGACTCGGCGTGGATCAAGGACATGTTTTAAGAAAAGATATCCCGGTCTTCGATGTGCGTCGTCGCTGGGTCGGTCGTCGACTGGTGCGTGGTCTCGGTGGGGCAGGTCTTTTATTCCCTACGGTGCGTTGTGCTTTGGCCACCAAGATGCCTCCCGCTTCTTTGGCCCGCCGTTT
>JAVTVY010043439.1:0-20453 GCA_036873755.1 Hanleya hanleyi | reverse complement strand
TTAATAAAAATGTTTTATGAATTAATGTGAAAATTTCAATGATTTTGTTATCTCTTGTTAATTTTTGAGCGATATCAAATGTTATCTTGATTATCGTTTGAGGGGTCATCTAATTACTATTGCAATTTGCATGTTTTCCCATCGTATGTTCTTGGTAATCTACCACACTTATTGAGCTTTGTGGATACAACTGTTCTATTAATTACTAATTATACTTTACCTCTCAGTGATATTTCATCTCTTGAAATTTTCAAAACAATTTGACGGGTAATCTCAAAATTACTATTAAAGTTGTCACACCTATAGTAAGTTCTTCGAAACCTACTGTTGGCTTTAATATAGTGCAAGAAAATGTCCTTAAACATACCAACTCGCCTGCTATACTTTTACCCTACAGCCTGAGTACAGAAGTCACTATATGTATTCATGTATGTCAAAGCAGTTGTTTATCATATTTTGGGGAGTATATCATCTGTATATCCCAAGCATATTTCTGCATTTGACAAGGATAATCATGAATACAATTAATATTGATGATATATGAATAATCTTCAATACTATGATCCCATCTGTTCTGTACTTCGCACATATGTGCTGCTATACAGTCTTATTACTGTTTGTTAGTGGTTTCAGGGCAGAATTATCGATTCTAGAGTTATTTCTGCTGTATGTATTCAAACATACAAATGCCATTTCGATCTTTATCTTCTTTCACCAATTCCATGCGTACGCTCTTTAATAGCGCTGTTTCTTGAAATGTCTTCCGTAGTTTCCAAGGTCCATGAGGTACTGTACAGATTTATTAGTATTTTTATCAAATGTGTCAGCACATAATTCTCGCTTCTGGAGTTCAGTGGGTGTTAACAAATACCAATCTCAATTCGAGATTATGTACGTTGACACGTTCCATGTATATGCTGTTTCTTGTAATGTTTGCCATGTCTGCAAGCTTGATAATGTGCATGTTTAGTAAAGTATTATTATTTATGTTTTTCCATCAAAGGTGTTAGGACAGAATTCTCGATTCTGGAGTTCTGTAGGTATTGAAAAATACCAATCTCAATTCGAAATTGATCTGCTTTGACACATTTCATGTGTAAACAGCGCTGTTTAGACCTGTTCATTATAATTACTGCTTTATCAAGGAGTCTCGCTTCTGGAGTTCTGTAGGTATGGAAAAATACCAATGTGAATTCCAGATTTTTTGGTTTGACACATTTAATGTGTACGCTGTTTAGCAGCGCTGCTTCGGTGAGAAGAATTGTCCATCACCCACTCACATTTCTGGCGTGTGTCAACCCTGGATTCAACCCTAAATACGGATTACACTTACGACTGGCGAGATGCTCATATGATTATATTTGTATGTCTTTCGTATACCGATTCTGGTATGAGCCGAGAAATACATCCGAATAATACTGCTGAGATCAAGTCTGCAACACCTGATATAAAATTAGTAAGAATGTAGTCATCAGTCGTGCCTATACAAACTCCTATCTTCATTTAATGAAAGACAGCCAGTACAGAAGATAGAGCGCTGTCTAAGAATAAACAATCAATGTGTAAAGAAGATCAACCTCGAATTGAGATTGGTATTTTTCAATACCTAGAGAAGGTATCCATAATCTGTCCTGGCACCAAAAGACAGTAATCATACTGAACAAAACTTGGAACTCATGGACCTAGGAAAGTGCGGAAGACGTTAAAAGAAACAGCACTGTTAAACAAAAAACACATCAAATGTGTTCTACAGAAAAATCTCGAATTGCAATTGGCATTATTCAATACCAAAGGAACTCCAGAAGCAAGAATGCAGTCCTAACACCTTTGCTAAAACAGCAATAAAACAGAACTTCGACCCTGGAAACTACGGAAGATATTAAAAGAAACAGCCCTGTTTACAATTGAAATGTGTCAAAGCAGATAAATCTCGAGTTGAGAGGGATATTTCTAATACCCACAGAGCTCCAGAAGCGAGATTTTTATCCTGACATTTTTTGATAAAAAAGCAATATTAATGAACAGAACTTGGACCTGGGGACGTGGGAAAGATATTAAAAGAAACGGAGCTGTTGTCAAAAGCTGTTGAAATGTGTCAAAGCAAATAAATTTCGAACTGAGATTGGTAGAACTCCAGAAGCAAGAATTTTTTCCTGACACCTTTGATAATAAAACAGTAATAATGTTGTAGAGAACATGGGCGTTATCGATTTTGGAAACTGTGGATTACGTTAAATGAAAAAAATGTACACATGAAATGTTACAAAGCAAAAAATATTGAGTTGAGATTGGTATTCTTCATTATCTACTGAACTCCAAAAGCGAGAAATCTTTCCTGACACCTTTGGGAAACAAGAGTAATAATTCGGTACAGTTCGTGGACCTCACTGATCTTGAAAACTACAGACGACATCAGAAGAAACAACGCTGGCAAACAGCGTACACATCGAATGTGTCAATCAAACTGAGATTAGTATGTTTCAATACATACAGAAGAAATATCTCTAAGGGCGATAATTCTATCATGACACCATGTGCGAAACACAGAACAACCGAGAAGATAATATTAAAGATTACATATAGTCAATATTAATTGTATTTATGATTAAGCTTGAACCCTGATAAAAGATATGTCTGGGATATACAGAAGATAGAGGTATGTTAATGGACATTTTCTTGCATTGCAGTGCTCCACCATCTATTTAATGCTGTCAGAAAATTAGATAAATTAATTGATGTCAGAACTAATTCTAACATCACCCTTTCGCCAATGTAGGGGTCACGTCCAATCGATCGAGACGGTTTCTCGAGAAACGAGTAAAACCGATAAATATCTCGTCCCGGTTTTCTCTCGAAGCAGAAGACCATCTCGATCCTCCTCGAAATAACCCCACATCCTTTGAGAATGTAATCGAGATGCCATCAAATGAAAGTTTAAACCATTCGGAACGGACAAGTTCCTTATATATATACTCTGTAGCAGCGAGATTATTCTGAGCGAGTATATATGCACATAAACACGGATATTGAATTAGATTGCACAGAATCATTTAATATTATTTTGCTAGAGATGTGTAATCGCATACTTGCTCTGACAGCGCAATTTCTCTGCACGTCAAGAATGGAAATAAATATACATCGAAAGAAATAAACGTCACCGGGTATAAACTGGCTCAGTTGTATAAAATTTGAATAACTTTTTGAGAAACGTCGAGGAACTTGAAATCTATTCTGCAAGTGTTAGGGGTCACGTCCAATCGATCGAGACGGTTTCTCGATAAACGAGCAAAGCCGATAAATATCTCGTCTCGAAGGGTCACGGTTTATCTCTATCGAGTATTGTCCCGGTTTGCTCTCGGTTTGTCTCGAAGCGCAAGACCATCTCGATCCTCCTCGAAATAACTCGACATGCTTCGAGAATGGAATCGAGATGACATCAAATGAAAGTTTGAATCATTCGGAAGGCGTATGCTTGCTGTATATATATTCTCTGTGGCAGCGAGATTAATCTCGGCGAATACATATGCATTTAAATGAATTAGAATGAACATGAATCATTTAATATTATTTTGTTATTCCGTCTATAGACCTGTAGTCGCATACTTGCTCAGAAAGCGCAGTTTCTCTAAACGTTGCAAATGAAAAGAAAGAAACACCGCCAATTGATAATGTATAACCTGGCTCATTATTATTCTGTTATTTTGAATCTGTTTTTTAGAATTTGAGTCACTTTATAAGATACGTCCAGGAACTGAGAATTAAAATAAATCCGGTAAGTCTAGAATAAAATGCTATGCTTTTCTCTGAAAGTTGATCAGGGTGAGATGTCTTTATCGTCAAAGATTTTCCCCGTATTCAGAAATAAAGAGACTAAGAAAATCACGGGGGCGTTTAGTAATTCACTGAATATTTTATGAACATAAACGTTCGATCGAAGTTTTCATACAAACAAAACGCGGTATCGTTTCTAGTAAAATGTATGTAAACGTTGGTATAAAGCCTGATTGTCCTCCGAATTGGGCGGAAATTACTTCCATTATTTGGTTAATTTCCCAGACACATGAAATCAGCAATAAATAATAGAACGTGAGTATATTATTAAGCCCTCGCCAATAGTGCTATTTCAGTTTTTTTTTCTTTCAAATAAATTAACCCCTCTCCCTTCGCTGTTGTTTCACGCCGACGGGTTTTCACGGACCCTATGTGGCGTGAATCATCAACACCTCTAATTCCGATTGCCAGTATTTCCGCTAACATTCCAGACAAGCTTATGTCAGAAATAAACCTTGTTGATATAATCTCTTTATTTGAACTATATCACACTAATTCTAAAAAATTAAATCTGTAATGAATACTACCAAATTATAAAACAAATTACACATCTAGGTAATACACCAGTAAAACTATTAACAAAGCTTTCAGTTTTCGGTTGAAACGATCCATGTTTGGTAAAAAAAATTATAGAACAATAATTAACGCATCCTTCCATACCATTCTTATTCAGATCAAATCCAGCCGATGTGTCCTTTATTCCGCGACGTATACTAGTCAGAAAAACAATCAATTATCGATGTGAGAGAAGTTCACCTATTATATATTCATACTTTACATATAGATAATGCAAGTTTTCGCTCAATTGAACTCACGAAACATCAGGACATAGATATATCGATTAAACGATGAAAACATATTTTAAAAATCCGTTTTTGAATTATATTTTAGCCGCGATATACGTCGGCGACGAGCGCCCCCAAAATATGATACCAGCTCAACATTCTAATCGCATGAGAAGTTAAAATAGGCCAAATTAACGGCAACAAAACATGAACATAGTGAAACCGGGACCGCCTTCGAGATTACCGATCAATTTCGTAACAATCTCGAAAACCGGGACGTTTCGATCGAGATAGAACCGGGAGCAAACCTGGAGACGTCGCCAGGGGTCCCGGTTCTGCCCTCCCGGTTTCAGCCGAGAAACTTTTCGATTCATCTCGAAGGCATCGAGAAAGTGCCTCGATTAATTGGACGTGACCCCTTAGAATAAAATTGCATGTGTTCCTCCGAAAGTGTATCAGTATGAGAAATTTTTATCGTCAGAGATGTCATCCATATTCATAAATAAAGTAAATATGAAGACCACAGGAGCGGCCGGTAATTCACTGGAAACAGTAGAATATAAACATAAACGCTCGATCAAAGTTTTCGGACAAACAACACGCGGTATCGTTTAAACTAAAATTAGCGTGATTGCTCTCTGAATTGGGTGGTAATTACTCCCCATATTAGGTTAATTTCCTAGAACATGAAATCAGCAATAAATAATAGAACGTGAGTATATTATCAAGCGCCGCCAACAGTGCCGTTTTTCTGTCAAAGAAATTAACCCCTTTCCCGTCGCTGTTGTGTCAATCTGACGGTTTTCCACTGACCGACTGTGGCGTGGATTATCAACACCGCTAATTCCGATTGTCAGTATTTTCGCTAACCATTTCCAGGCAAGCTTATGTCAGAAATAAACTTTGTTGATATACTCTACTTATTTGAACTATATCTTGAGACTAATTTTCAGTAAAATATAATTTGCAATGCAATGATTTTTGAGAGAGAAAGAATAAATCGGTCGTCAGCGGGATTCGAACCCACGACCCCGGCTTATCGCGCCGATGCTCTACCTACTGAGCTATGACGGCCCATAGGTATTACACCCGTAGATTGTCCCTGTGATGACCAACCTTCTCTCTCGGTGTTGCAATGTGCGCAACTAGCTTTTATAATGGAGAAATGATATTTGGTATGGCGTGAAGCCCGCCACTGAGCATATATACATATGAAATGATTTTTGAGAGAGAAAGAATAAATTGGTCGTCAGCGGGATTCGAACCCACGACCCCGGCTTATCGCGCCGATGCTCTACCTACTGAGCTATGACGGCCCATAGGTATTACACCCGTAGATTGTCCCTGTGATGACCAACCTTCTCTCTCGGTGTTGCAATGTGCGCAACTAGCTTTTATAATGGAGAAATGATATTTGGTATGGCGTGAAGCCCGCCACTGAGCATATATACATATGAAATGATTTTTGAGAGAGAAAGAATAAATTGGTCGTCAGCGGGATTCGAACCCACGACCCCGGCTTATCGCGCCGATGCTCTACCTACTGAGCTATGACGGCCCATAGGTATTACACCCGTAGATTGTCCCTGTGATGACCAACCTTCTCTCTCGGTGTTGCAATGTACGCAACTGGCTTTTATAATGAAGAAATGATATTTCGGGTTCGAATCCCGCTGACGATCAATTTATTCTTTCTCTCTTAAAAATCATTTCATATGTATATATGCTCAGTGGCGGACTACACGCCATACCAAATATCATTTCTTCATTATAAAAGCCAGTTGCGTACATTGCAACACCGAGAGAGAACGTTGGTCATCACAGGGACAATCTACGGGTGTAATACCTATGGGCCGTCATAGCTCAGTAGGTAGAGCATCGGCGCGATAAGCCGAGGCTGACGACCAATTTATTCTTTCTCTCTCAAAAATCATTTCATATGTATATATGCTCAGTGGCGGGCTACACGCCATACCAAATATCATTTCTTCATAATTTGCAATGGATAACACTAAATTATAAAACAAATTACACACCGAGGTTAATACACCGGTCAAACATTTAACACGGCTTTGATTTTCAGTTGAAACGATCCAAGTTTGGTAAAAAAAAAAAAAAAAAAAATAATTAACGGATGCTTCCAGATCATTATTATTCAGATAATATCCGGTTGATTTGTCATTTATTCCACGACGGATACTAGTCAGATATACAATCTATTATCGACGTGAGAGAAAATCATTCAATTATATATTCATAATTTATTTATAACAGGGAAACATCAGGACATAGATATAAAGATTAAACGATGAATAACATGGAAAACACCTTGACATTTTTTTCTGGATTCTATTTTGGCCGCGATATACGTATGCGACGAGCCCCCCCCCCCCCCGCCCAAATAGGGTGCACACACTAGTCGCCTGAGAAGCGAAGATAGACCAAATTAACCCATCTCTCCTGGGCGATTTGGGGTGTACCGCAACCGCCCAAGGGGGGGGGCGGAAAGTGACCCCCCCTAAATATTTTCGCTATCGCTAAGGGTAGAGGGCTGAAACTTACCATACTATATCTTTGGGTCAAGCTCTACAAGAAAATGTAAAAAATATCCAAGATGGCCGCCATGATGACGTCACTGTGACGTCATGTTCACAAGAACATTTTTGGACGATTTTTGATCAAAATCTTCATTTTTTTTATTTTTGTTTTTTCTTTGCAAAAACTGCAGCAAATAATAATCTGATATGAAATAAAATAATTTGTACCCACTTTTCTATACAGAAAAGCAATTTTTTTGAAGAAATATGACGAAAACACCACTTTTTCTGGTACCCGACATGGCCACCATTTTAAATTTGCCATTGATCCTCTGCTCGGAGGGTCATGCAAATAGGCTCATGACCCCAATATGATAACCTATAACGTCACGAAGTTTCAGCTCTCCATTGTTTGGCGTTCCGGAGATATCGCAGAAAGTTTGATAGGGGGGCATTTTGGCCTCCCCCCTCCCACAGGACTGCTAGGGTTAATGGGGGAAGGGAGGGAGGGGAGAAAATCAGGGGGTGTTTTTTGGTGATGCTAAGACATATGGTTTCAGTAAAATGCATAGAATCGCGTTGAATCAACATGCTGAATTTTTGTGTAATTTTTGAAGAAATATGGCGAAAACATCACTTTTCTGGTATCCCCCATGGCGGCCATTTTGAATTTACCCATGATTCTCTGCTCGGGGGGTCATGCAAATAGGCTCAAAATGACCCCAATATGATAATCGGAAAAGTCACGGAGTTTCATTTCTCAATTGTTTGTCGTTCCGGAGATACAAGCAAAAAACCAACAGCCCCCCTCAGGCCAGGTAGGGTTAATGCCAACAAAACACGGATATATTAAAACCGGGATCCCCTTCGAGATTACTGATCAATTTCATATCCATCTCGAAAACCGGGACATTTCGAACGAGATAGAACCGGGAGCAAACCGGGAGATGTCGTCAGGGGTCCCGGTTCTGCCCTCCCGGTTTAAGCCGAGAAATTTCGCGATCCATCTCGAAGGCATCGAGAAAGTGACTCGATTAATTGGACTTGACCCCTTAGTAACTTTGTGCCACCTTGCGTCCTCCTGTATTTTTTGTCAATATTTTGAAAGAACTCACGATCACAATTCTAACCTAAATTATACGTTTCATAAAAAAATATACAGCTGCGACGTCAGATCACTCTGAATGTTTCAATAAACGATCCAAATTATTTTTGGTGGGTGACATCCGAGAAACCCGTCCTTGAAAGCAGTAGTTAGTGTTTTTACCTCCCATCCTGTGTTAAGTGTATTGATGAGTTAAGGGTAATCGCACCAAATATTTGCCGAAGTATTTGACAAATTAACGGAATGCAACATAAAAACCATTTTGGTCCGTTAACAACCAAGTATCTCACCCAAAGAAGAAAAAAAATGTTTGTATTTGCATATGGCCTCTCTCTGACGTAACAGGTCAATGCCACCATAACAATTCTTGGTATTAAGCGATTGAAGAACATTTGCTCAGTCAAATGACACTAACCATTTTGCCATTGCCTGGTACGAGTGAAGATATAGGCATGTTGATACCTGTACCCCATTTTAAAAGTAGAAAGATGCAATCTAATGGATTGTATTTCTTAATATTTTCAGACTGAGGCAACACTTTTCACCATCACATTTTACCTCATTTGAAAGAAGAGTGTCTAAAGTCCAAGGGTCAAATAATGTACAGTTTGTATCTGTGAACGGGGGCTTGCCCTTTGAAAGCAGCGACAGGTGCATTGGTACGTGGGTCACCGCGTGAGCTCCGGTTCGTTCTCCTGCCCTCTCTCCTATCTCTTTAGCCGGGGCAGTTTTTGACTATTGATAACTGATGTTAATATTTCCTAAGCGAAAGGGATGGAAACGCACCCCGATTAACGAACCCAAACCCATGCGGTCAACCACCTGTCAGAAATGTAATTATGACTTCCAACATCACAAGACCAGGTGATATACAACAAATTTGTGATTATTTTTTTTATAAATCTCCTATTACTTTTAAATCTTTATAATGTATATAATTGGAAACACATAAATTGGAAATAATTCCCTGGCTTAAATTTTCCTGACAAAATTTTGACCTAATGTTTTTATCAGGACATTTTTGATATACAGCAAATTTTGAAATTAATTTTGAATAATCCCCCTCTACTTTATATCTTTAAAAAGTATATAATGGAAATCAGATACATTGAAGATACTTCCCTGGCTTAAATTTCTCTGAGATAATTTTAATCAAAGTTTTTATCAGTGCGAAATAACAGTGATTGTTCGAAATGTTATGGTTGAACGACTCGCAACCAGCCGAGAATGAGACAAAACATGTCCGCATGCACCGTGTTCCTCTTTTAAAGATGATATATCGCAAGGTTGAAAGCGATGACTGAATACGTTTAAGTCGTCTAACGATTTCTATGTAACCATCATGGGTTATTCAGTGGATAACAACGTGTCTTTATTGCTGTGGAGCTGACCGTTCGTCGGAGATACTTCCAATGTTATCAAGGCTAATGAACCACACTGAACTGCTCGGTCAACCTGGTGTGTAGAAAGTTTGTGGATGTTTTCCCAATTTATCTGATGTCCACACACTTTCTGTGCACCAGATTGACCAAACAAGGAGAAGACTACAGGAAGCCATTCACATCAGAAGACACGAGCGCGCAATCAACCGAGACATTGAGCAGATTGTACCAAGCGTTTATGACAGCCTTATCAGCTTAGATGGAGATCATCACCGTGACCATTAAGCCTTTCTATTACCTTTATAGACTTCTTACATGTTATGCTATTTATCTATGTGTTTATCCCATATCAACTGTATACTCCTCGCATATTTTAGTGTTAATATTTTGTCACCTTTAACTATGCAGCCACTTCAGATTTAATCTGCAGTCACCCATTGTCTATACCCGGTTCAGGGGATTAGTAGCTTACAATAGACCTACTCACTGTTTAGATTACCCTTTATATACCTGACATGACCAACTCATGGAGCACCTATTGTGCTATGATTGTTTTGTGACATTTCATTGCTTTTTATTCATTTGTATCAATATCATCATCTGTAATATGTAGTTCACTGGCTTTGAAAAAGTTGAAAGTATCTCCAACGAAACGTCAGCTCCACAGCAATAAAGAAGTTGTTATCCATCGAATAGCACTGTGTTATATACGCCGATTTCTAATGCCTACAAATGAAAAAATCAACTTAACCATAACGGGTACATCATAGAGATGAAGCATATTATCAGCTAGGTCCATTGGTGAAAGTTTGTCAGTTACTTGCCGACGGGCGGTGGTTCTCTCCGGGTATTCCGGCTTCCTCCACCGACCAAACTGACTGTCACACATGAGTGAAACAACATTAAGTGTGCCATAAAGCCAAATCCCTCCTTAGTATCAGCTATTATTGATTTCTTTTTACGAAAGTGTGGTGCCCATCAGAAGAGAATAAACCGAAAGAATAAGTTACATTCACAAATGCAAATCAGAGGTACTCACTTTCTTAGTCCACCTTTGCCAGCTACACAATATAGACGTAGAGTCGTGTAATACACATACGGATGAGAATGTGTGACACATTTCATTTTTCTGTACAGCCAAAAAAAAAAAAAAACATTCAAGCTTCACCGCATCACGTCACAAACAATTTGGCTCGGTTTCAGCAGAATAACAATGTCACTTCATCGTTGATTTTAGTATTAACGGTGATATGTTCACGCAATGGGAATAAATAGCACACATATCTGTGTGGCATATTGCTCCGTTTTCATGTATTCGTTCCTTCCGTCTCCCAACCAAGCGTCCTCTATATTCAATTGCATGTACTGTCCGAGATCACTTCGCTGCATGAACTGTAGGGCTCTCTTCGTCAAACAATCAACCGCTTACCGCTTTCCGTCCACTATTTTCATCGAGTTCGACAAACAGTTTGATAGCCGTGCGGAGCTAATGTCTCTGTAATCCGTCGTCAAACAGCAATGGACGATTGAATTTTCCAAGCATCTGGGTCACGAGATCTGCGCGCTGAAAACCTGTTCGTGACATTCGTTGATGTTTGAAGACAGATTATAAAAACCTTAGTTCCTCACGGCTATCAACAACTGTTTGCTAAACTCCATAAACCTAGAGTACAGAAATTGGGAAAGGGTTCTTTAATTGTCGAATAGGTCCAAGCAGTATAGTGGTTCCGGACAGTACATGCACTCGAATATAGAGAAAGCCTACGTGGAGGTTGGAACGAACGAAGACACAACAACTTGGTTATGTGACGTAGTGATAAACTAAGATACCTATTTACATCGGAAATATCTATATGTAAAACCACCGAGTTATAAGGGGAGAATATCCCAGGAAAAATGTCCCTTCTCGATGCTTCAGTTTATGAAACTACCTAATGCCCTACCCAATTCATCAATCAGGGTAAAATCAAGTTTCAAAGTAGGATCTGAACATTTTCTTCTTTTACATCAGAACCGATCCGGTTGGCTTACATTTTTTGTGCGGTTCACACTCACATTATGCTGTTGGTTTGTGTTTATCGGCTTGTCGAGGGCTCTCCTACATTTTGCCAATGTATATATCTGATCAAGTTCTGCTAGAAAATGCAATCGTTTTATCGAATTCCTTGATGAGGTGACAGAGAGTATACTTATATGGTGTTTTCTACCTGAAACTAATGAACATAATATAGAGACGAACTGAATTACCGTACATGTAGTTTCTCACAGTCGCGAAAAATGCATTAAACTCAACATAAAATTCGACCCCATGTTCGTTAGCACCCAGATTAATGCAAGTCTATCTCAGATAAGCACAATATGAGAACTGTAGAGCCAGGAAGTGCCAGATTTCGTCGTTTTTTTACCACTATTATTAGTCGTTTGCATGAAACAAGTAAATGATTAGCGACCAAATTAGGCATAAGCTTCACATTCCATAACAATTATTGCTATACCCAACATTCCAGATTTCTCTGCTGCTGTGATTACCACAAAATGCACTTGTGTTGCATTGAGCGGTCTACTTCTCGTGACTAAACGACACAAATCCGATCTTCACTGAAAAACGTTTTCGTTGTTTTTAAAACAATCCTACGTAACACCATCACAAACTTCCTTTGTATCAACTCAGAATCGTGCCGAATAAATGCAGTGTTTGTATCGACACATGCATTACCTTTGTATTTAAACAAAGACGTGCGATGGATCAGCATAGTCCCTTGTTGTATCAAATTAGGCGTTTGTTTAACCTTACCTGCCCTTGGGGGGGGCACTTTCCGTAACCCCCCCCCCACCCCCTGCTGGGTTATTGCTCCTGTCTCTGAAACGACAAAAGATTGAGAGCTGAAACTTCACGACTTTTTAGATTATCATATTGTGGTCACTTTGAGCCTATTTGCATGATCTCCCGAGCAGAGGATCATGGGAAAATGCAAAATGGCAGACAAGTGAAGCACCATAAAAGTGATGTTTTCGTCATATTTCTTCACAAATTATGCTTTTCTGTATGGAAAAGTGGGTAAAACCTATTTTATTTCATATCAGATTATTGTTTAATTATTTATGATGCAGTTTTTGCGAAGAAGAAAAAAAAAAAAAAAGAAAAATCGTCCAAAATGCTCTTTTTGAGAATGACGTCACAGTGACGTCATGATGTCGACCATCTTGGATTTTTCTACATTTTCTTGTAGAGCTTGACCGAAAGATATAGTGTGGTAGGTTTCAGGCCTCTAGCCTTAGCGATAACGAAAATATATAGAGAGCACTTTCCGCCTCCCCCCCCCACCAAGCTGCGGTACACCCCAAATCGCCCAGACCAGATAGGGTTAAGTACAATTTGTGTTGGCGGTCGTGAGGGGTGAAACAGTCTTTCACACTCTGTGGTAACTCGTTTCACACATTTGTAATCTGGCCGAACAGTAATAGATGGTGTTGGTTTGATAGCAATATAACGTTTGCCTTGAAAAATCTGTTTGCATATTAGAATGCGTGCCGGTGACAAATTGACATCGATCCTCTAAGTGTCAGGTCCAACCGGTGTAGACGGTTTCTCGATGACAGAGTAATACAGATAAATATCTCATCTCAAAATTAAATACAGCATGGCGGTAAGAGTGACAAAAAATAGCTGGCTTATTCTTCAACCTGCTATTCAGACATTGTATCGTGGTACCGGTATATCTGTAACTATAAAGTTTGAGCCTCGCGCTTCAAACTCAAGATCAAATGGAAACTTTTACATGTCGTAGTCACATTCCGATTTTGGAATACGATATGCCGCTGGAGTTCGTCATTGAAGAAGATATTAGACGACTGTTAGATGATTATGGAGTGGCACACGGCACATAATTTGTCTGAGATGACCCATTATATTGTCTTCATATTTAACCTATCAACATCCACAAACCTTAAAAAGGTTAAAGTGAGGTTTTGTCACTTTAAATGGACGTCCACTCACCTTAAAGTGACGTCTACGCAGCTTAAAGTGACGTCTTCTAACCTTAAAGCAGCCGAAGAAGTTGTTTCCATGTAATCGTTACTACTTCTTTTGACATACAGACGAAACCCGCCAATTGATACATTGTGATCGTTGTTCTGAGACCACGACAGACGAATATTTGGTTTAGGCCTATTCCTCTCGCACCTGTATATCGATTTGTTTTGTTCATTGTCAAACAACTATGCGCAATTGTATTCCAATATGACACTCATTGCCATGGCAATCATTTTGATTTAATAGAAATAACACGACAGAGAGAAACATAAATACAATACATAACCTATTGGGTACAACAGAAAGAGGGCTATCAGGGCGACTTAGTCACATTATCCAGTCCTTGGTTTGCCATCGTCCTGCAGAATGTGCTTTATCCAAATCTGAGAAATAATCTATTCGCATTTCTATTAACAAATCTAATTTTATGGCAACTTTCCTACGAAGCAGGCTACCATATGCAAATGGTCCGGTAGTCAATGAGTGAGTGAGTCCATCCGAATCCTTTCGTCGGAAAAACAAAGAGGATCGTTAACATTAGAACCTTGATTTTTTGCATGAAGGTGTATTAGGGGACTGTTACCAGCAAGTTCTGAGCTGATCTACTTTTGATGAAAATTTCTGGTAATATTTGATAAAAATCACTGGTCATTCTGACTTGAACTGTGCCCATCTTAATATAGGCAGGATTTCAACTTGAGGCGGGGGAATTTCCAAGAGTTCAGAGCGCGTCGGAGTCCTAATGCCTACCCTGCCTCGTAGATCCTGTGACGTTAGTTACACTGCCATGTTTCTCCATTTCCCTATCATATACGTGTTAATCAAGTTCTGTATTATTCGTTAATTCGTTCGTCCCAAATTATACCAACCAATCGCTGATTCTATCCACGAGAATTTGTCGACATACTGAGTGCTTGGAACAATGAAATGCTGTTTCTCAGTCACTCTACGATAATGGCAAAAAAGAACTATTGAAAAATAATTGACTTCCACAACTGTAAACACAAACACACTTGCTGGTTCAACCTTTATAACATAATTTTTATCATTGTTTTGTGACGTGATTCCTTCAAATCATTACTGTCAAAGGATGAAGCAAATTTTACAAGGCGGAAGGTTGATAAAATGGAATGTGATATGCATTGCTCATATAGCCTGAAGCCTTACCGTACCGTTAAACTAGAAATGCACGTAACAAATTTAACTCGAATAACTGCATTCCAAAATGTTCGGTCTGTTGATGTGATAAAACACCCCTGGCTATAATCCAACAGTGAGACAGGTGCAGTTGGATGTAATACAGCCAGTTATGCTTCGTCACAGCATGTCTTATAACATATTATACCCAAATTACCTAGATAATGAATGGAACGTTTTGTACTGTTGTGCTGTTTCCAATATCCCATCACCTCGTCCAGCCATAACCCCATTTGGAAGAATTGTTTTCTTGTATTCAATTCTGAAATATCGGGTCAGACTTCTTCTTAATGGGCTTGATCGTTCAATTTTTTGTTGCCAATATTCGGGGCAGTGGATTTAATGGTTCACTACCAATCCCATATTTTTTTCTGGCCTGTTATGTAAGTCCATGCGTATAACCTCACACGACATTTGGCTATGACCAAATTATCCTTTGCGCAGATAGCGCTTTATCCACACTGTAACGTAGGTAATGTATCACAATATTATTACTAAATCACAGAGTAGGTTTTGCGATATTAACGTTTGTGCAAAATTCCTTAATAAACATTCTGAACGAAGTGAAATAACGTTCAGCTTTCAAATTTATAAATGTATTCTAAAACTAAAGGCCGGACGATATATTTAATTTATCTCGGGAATTTTTCTCTAGCACACAACATGCAGATGAAGTGTAGCCAAACTACATGTAGGTTGAATATAAGGCATTGCACTGGCCCATATAAAGCCAAAGTCATTAAAATCATGTTGAACTAAACTACGCGGTTATTGCATAAGAACTGAATCTTGTACAGCAACACACCATAGGACTACACTGACAGGATATGAGCAGGGGCTTATTAGAGAATTAATTTAATCAGCGGGTAGATCATAGACGAATGCATACCCGTCATTTTTATCTGAACTCGTCCAGTAATTGATCACTGCTTTGATTAATTCATCGCGTTCAATACGCCCATCTTTGTTAATATCCAGTTGTTCGAAAACCCTCCTAATAAATCGTTCGTCCTTGACCCCGTGACCTTCGTAGTATAACTTCAGCTCTTCGTATGAGATCTCACCTTCTCTATTTATGTCCATGTTGTCAAACAGTGCAGTAAAACTTGCCGCATTGAAACATTTCATCTTCTATACGTCCTTATACATTTCCTTGTTGGACATAACCATCATTTCTTCAGTGACTGCTTTGATTGACGGGTCCGGCGCTATAATATTGAACCATTTTGCGAATTCCTGTCTCGTCTCCTCCTTTCCTTTCTCATTAGCTCCTGTTTTCTCGGAAATATAAACGGCGGCTGCTTCCAGATCTTGGACTATCAGGTAACCATCGTTATCGACATCGATGGAAAGCCTTCCTCCATTTTCCTTCCAAAATCTGTACAGCTGCCATTGTTGATCTTTCACCTAGGGTGACAAAAGATCGCCTTATAGTGAATTTGCGACATCATACATGTACATGTATAGATTACACTTTGCAGACATCTGGAGACCGGTGACCGGTGATTCCAGCAACGCTGTTCACCGCAGTCCAAATTAACAATGCTAACTATGAAGTAATTGGGAAACCAGTCACAATATTAATTCATCGCTATGTAGATATATGAACTCTTGATGAAACGTTTTACGTGGAAAGAACTTTTCAGCACACGTTAATATTCGATACATTGTATCATACTTAACATAATATAGCACAGCAGATTATATACAGCACGACATACGACAAAGGAGATAGAGCGAGGAAGACTGACCTGCAAATCTTTTTAACCTATTCGAAACAGGGTCGTCATGCGAAGAATACATGTCTGTAGCGAATGTCACTTCTAGGTCGAGGCAGATGCATTCATTTTTTACCTAAGTTCTTTATATGCCTGACTGGATGCGTAACGAGGAAAGCGTCTTCTTCTATGGCAGTATAGTTGTGTAACTCAAACCCCATTTATTTTATGTGTCAAATATTTGTCATGCTAAATCGAGAACGAGTTAGCTGTTTATCGACGAAGTTGTATACACCATAAAAAAGAAAGTCAGCCATGAGGCATGTGCACATGTGCGAATACCGCTGGCTTCGGCTCACCAGCCGATCCAATTTTACCGCTGTTTAAGATAGGTCGGCCGAACATAAACAGCTCTATCTACAGAAAGTCAGTTTGCCCGAAATATATTCACACCTCAAAACTTTCTATGATCGATCATCTTTCTTATATATTTCTTACGTCGGGATTTCATTATAAAACTATAGAACAGCGCTATCGTTTCATCCTAAAATGAATGGGAATCTCGGTTTTCTCGACGATACGAGTCTCAGCAACTTCCTGACTAAATTATATTGCCGATGCGAGATATATTTACCTCTAATCAGAAACATAAGGCTGGACTTGAAAAGTTAATGTGGTTATCTTGAGAAAAAAAAATGTACGAGAAACCACGTTAAAACTCCTCAGAATGTGGACCCAATTCAATCGTTGAGGTTCGTAGACCATCGGCTGATTCCGGAAAGGAGGTAAGATTATATCACAGAGACAATATTGGCGATTTTATGAATCAACAGCTCAAATCAGGAAAATTTGTAGAAAGTTTTGGTTGCAAAATGATTTTATAACATTTTTTTTCTCAAAAATTCCCATGTATATTCCAGTAGATAAAAACAGTCTAAATATAGGATGAAGAAATTGTAATAACACAGAGTAAGATCTCGACTTCACATATAAAACTCCATCAGCTCAGACGACGATGTTTCCTTATGCGTGAAAAGCGTAGAAACTCAGGATATCCGCGTTCACAAAAGGTCACCAGAGACAAACCAGGTCGCATATTCAATCGGTCAGTTATTACACTCTAACGACGAGGGGTGTCACGAAAGGTATGCAATGTGAGTACCAGATGGCGGATGAAAGTTTCAACATGACAAAAAACATTAAACATACAATATATATTTTGGCATTACAAATAACTGCTTATAGACGTTCCTTTATTACTAAATCAACATAGATTCATGAGCTTGCGATTATCTGCTGACTAGAACAGTTCTTCTGAGCTTGATGACATTTGACCTCCTGTATATACCTCGGTATGCACTTCATTAGAATTTCCTTTCACAGCGGACAAGTAAATAAAAAAATATCTCCAATGTGGCGTGTATCACATGCTGAAGAGTATCTGTCGTTTTTCGCTTTGGCTTCCCATCTCCCTGTTTTAATTGGCATTATATGTGCACATGATCGAAATCTACTGATAATAAATCAGCTCTTTTCGTTAAAAATCGCCAGGTATTTTTGTCCTCCGGCGCCTATGAGTCCCACTTATTCGTGTCCGTTGATGTCCGTTGGTGTCCATTAAAATTCTTCGCAGGCAATAACTTGTAAACGCTTTGTCGGATTCCTCCGAAATTTGCAAATGCATTCCTTGCGACAAGACGTCGGTTAGTATTGTTTCAGCAAGATTCGCCTGAGGGTTGAGCCACAGTGTCTTGTTTCAATGTTTTGGGTTTGTCCGTTGGTGCCTGTTGATGTCATGCAATCGTGGTCAGTATCCGATACAGTATATTTGAACTTCCACATTTGAATCACCAGTTTTTAGATTATAATTTACTGGAGGCTGGACAGTTTTGGGCACAATCTTTCAAATAATAAAAAAAAAATGTTAATATTTATTTCCAAGATTGGAAGGAGATACGTCACAATATAACTGAACTAATGAAAACTAACAAGAGTTGAATTGTGTCCCAACAATATCTATAATTGCTATTTAATAAAACATATTGCATTCCTAAGAACAGCCTGAAAAGACTAAGTGATTAAGTGGTAGACTACATTTTCCGGAAATTGTCCGACTGGCCATGGTTAGTAATATTCAGAAGGGAAGATTGGGGTAAAGTGGGACATGGGGCACAGTTGGATAAGCCGTCTGGCTCCCATGCCAAGGACCAGATGCACATTACATTATTATCAGCAGAAAGCCACCACCCCCATACAACTTCTATATTGATTACAAGTGAAAATTATCATTGAAAACCAAAATTAGAGGCGAAATTCTTTTTGAACAGTTTAAGTAAATTTTTATGACACAGAATGATATTTTGGTATACCAAGTTTTCAGCAGTACTTTATTGCTGTTTTGTTACTATTGAGAGGGAATGGTCAAAGCTAAAATTTAATTATATCGATTCTTTATCTGAGATGTATGTATTAGTTCTTTTCATAAAACGAAATATATCATGTATAGGGATAGCGAAAATATTTGGGTCATCAATACGAGCTACTCACTATTCTTTAATGGACGGCGGCTGAATAACGAATGACGGACCAAACGATTTAAATACACTACTATACTTTATTGCAAAAATTAAAAACAACAATTAGAATAACCAGACTCCAAAGGCATTATTTATTTGGCAGGATGTGGTTAGAGACATAAAAGGAAGGTTTTATTTACGGATCAACAAACATAATATAAAAATACTACTACAGTAAGCTGTGCGCATTGATAACGCAGCGATAATGACTACATAATTGTAGGCATAACAGTAGTATACAAGCGTGAAATTGATAGAATAGCGCTTCACTGCGCATGCGCAGAACCTTTGTTGACGTGACAATTGGGAGTGTGCGCATGCGTGTGTGTGGATGGTGGGTGATGGGTACAAGATGGCGGCGTGTGGATGGTGGGTGATGGGTACAAGATGGCGGCATGTGGATGGTGGGTGATGGGTACAAGATGGCGGCGTGTGGATGGTGGGTGATGGGTACAAGATGGCGGCATGTGGATGGTGGGTGATGGGTACAAGATGGCGGCATGTGGATGGTGGGTGGTGGGTACAAGATGGCGGCGTGTGGATGGTGGGTGATGGGTACAAGATGGCGGCATGTGGATGGTGGGTGATGGGTACAAGATGGCGGCCTGTGGATGGTGGGTGATGGGTACAAGATGGCGGCCTGTGGATGGTGGGTGATGGGTACAAGATGGCGGCGTGTGGATGGTGGGTGATGGGTACAAGATGGCGGCATGTGGATGGTGGGTGATGGGTACAAGATGGCGGCATGTGGATGGTGGGTGATGGGTACAAGATGGCGGCATGTGGATGGTGGGTGATGGGTACAAGATGGCGGCCTGTGGATGGTGGGTGATGGGTACAAGATGGCGGCCTGTGGATGGTGGGTGATGGGTACAAGATGGCGGCATGTGGATGGTGGGTGACGGGTACAAGATGGCGGCCTGTGGATGGTGGGTGATGGGTACAAGATGGATGGTGGGTGATGGGTACAAGATGGCGGATTGTAGAAAAACGTATAAAAGGAGTCGATTTTTAGGGTAGGGGTGTATTCATTGCACTACCTTGCGGAGCACTCTGACTTACCTGACCTGACCCGCCTGCCAGCCTTGCCTGTCTGTCTGCCTGCTTGCCTATCCGCTTGTATGAGACGAAAAGCATGAGACGTGGAGAAGATTTTCCCTGGGACCCAGCAGTACCTCCGGTTGAAGTCTTGCCTGAAGATGAGCGTGTCAGGGACATTTATCAACGTCACTGGGCTACCATACGCCATTGTTTTCACCGTGACCGTCGTCTATTGGACTTGTATAACT
>JAVTVY010043438.1:0-20115 GCA_036873755.1 Hanleya hanleyi | reverse complement strand
GAACTGAAATCAATTTCGTGAAACTTTTGCTCACCGTGTGCCCTGAAACCACATGAGAGCTAGCCCCTGAGCTGACGGGCAATTGAGGCCGTTAGCTCAGCTGATATCTCTCGTGTGCGCCGGGCTTCACGTTCGCCGCACACGCTGAGGATTTTGCCTCGCTAGGCGAAATAATCAAACTAATATGATATTTTTCTCCCGGCCTCGCGAGGCCAAAACCTCCCCAAAAACTGCCCGCACACGAGAGCTAGCCCCTGAGCTGACAGGCAATTGAGGCTGTTAGCTCAGCTGATAGCTCTCTTGTGCGCCGAGCTTAACGAAAGCCGGTGTGTCCAAACTGAAGTGCTGCCGTACATATTTTGATATTTCAGACCATGTCAAAGACTCTGATTATGTTTGTTCATATGCGAACGCGAAGCTTTCTTAGATAGAGCGTGTGTCCAAATGAGATCTGTACCCTTACTACCTTAGCGATCGAGAAGCTTGTTATCGAATTGACTAACTTCCGGTTTCGTGGTGGGTTCCATCTTGAATTTTGTGATTTGATGCATGACGGGCGGTACGATTTTCTCTGTAAATCTGGAAATCATACACACACGTGATTTCTTTATGAATCAATCAGTCCAGTAAACAAAAATAAACAATAACTCCAAATAAAATCTTCAAGTTTTCATTGTGAAACCCCTATCAGCGATAACGTTTAGACTCGTACCTTCCCCTTGCTCGCACGGAAATCAGATCTCCGTATCTCCGTGCGAGTCAATGGCAAGGTACGAGTCTACGATAAAGTTCATACCTCGCCTGCATTTGTACGGTCAATGTACGAGTCAAGAAAGTCGTGTCGTCTGTTGTTATAGTTATGTGAATTTTGTATTCTGTCAGTCATTGACGCTTGTACAATAAAGAATTATCTTATCTGCTACAAAGAATATTCATAACACCAACGTCCAAAAATCCAGCGGTGATCAAGTGCAACTTTTCCAATATTTTGGCTCAACAAAATGTTGATTTCAGCAGAGGTTTGTTTAAATTTGCTGCACACATAAGTGTTGACATTATTTTACTAATATCGTTACTTTCATAACCTAGGAATAGTTAACTATTAGTAGTTCAACTGCCTCATGCTGCAACACTCATACTGCCTTTAGCTTATAAATATTTAATTTCACCCAAACTGAATATGCATTGCAACTCCAACCGAAAGTGAAACTTGCAACTAGGGGAATTAACTCTACATAAAACATTGGATTTACTCCCCTCTACATAATATTTTTTATTTTATCTTTTTCAGTTACTTATTGTAATCCGGGGATTTCCTTCCTCATTGTCAATTGTCATTGATATTTTTACAATGGATCACAACTATGTAAGACACAACCAACCAATATTTGGGATCATTCTTATCCCAGAAAAAGCGTAAAACAATCTGAACTGAAATTAATGGATGCATTTCAGTGCAACACTATTGATGTCCCTGGTGATGGAAATTGCTTCTTTCATTGTTGTCTGGATCGCCACCGCGTAGCGGTATCGACCAGACTATGCTGCCACTCACGAAATATCTGAAAATGTGTACGTGCACTATAATGCAATGACCCCGTGTTAACCTGTATCACTCCGCCAGTGATTTTCACTGTGTTTGAGTCATATATCAGGGTATTAACCAGAAAATGAAGAAAAAACAGTCGTAATCGTTTCATGTTAACTAGAAATAAAACGAAATCTGAATTTGAGTGTATTTCATGTTCATTTCTTCGCCCAGGGATTGCTTGAATCCGTGGACTATTTTTTTGGTTCTTTGCATTCTCTAGTTCCGAGCGATCGGCTCAAACCCGGTTCTCAGCGCCCACCTGACCTAACTCATGCCAGCGCTGTGCTGTGACCGTAGACTGTTGTAAATGTAAATTGTTGACCTGGTAATATGGTAAGCTGCCCAGCTCATGGTGTTTGCCGTCTCTGCGGTGTTGCGTCTGTCTGAGTTTTGCGGTTAGTCAGATTACTTATAATATATATGTCTGGTGTTTATAGTTCGTAATTTGTTTGTTGACAACGATAGCGTTGGAGAGATAATTTGTGCGAAAATCCCTGTTAATGTTGCTGTACGAGCAGACGTTGCAAATCTTGTTCCTTGATCCTTGATCTGATTGTCGCACTTGATAGTTTCAGGTTCTGGGATTATGAAGACCCCAGTTTTCAACGCTCGTACGTTCTTTCCCGTGAAGTCGGCGTTCTGTACTATTTTAATGTGTACGCATACTGCATGGAATATATTTCCAGAGGAGATACGTGTCGAAGCAACAACAATAGTATTTACATTTTTCTCGTCTTGTGAACTTGACCGGATCCTGTTCAGTGCAAATTTATGTATTCTGTGGGACTCTGCTCACTGAAATATATAATTTATTTTTAAAAAGTGTGAACAACAAAACTTTCCGAAAGCGGAAACAACAGAATTTGTCAGGTACCGCTTTCGAAAAGTTTTGCTGTTGGTGGTGTTCAAACTTTTTCAAACTAAATTATATACGCAATGATCGTGCAGCAACAACGGAGCAACAACAACAGGAATTTTCGCACAAATTGTCTCTCCAACGCTATCGTTGTCAGCAAACAAATTTACTATAAACACCATGCAGGCATATATAAGTAATCTTGGAGACTTAACGCAAACTCATGCAGGCATATATAAGTAATCTTGGGAACTCATGCAGCTCTTGCAAATATCTGTGCTACACAGAACTATTAATAAAACTAGTTAATAAAACTATACAGTCTCCTCGCGTATTTGTCGTTTTGTCACAATAGAATTGCATGAATGATGAAAATCTGCTCGCAAAAACTGGTAGAAGACATTGACGCAGACGATCCACTTTAAAGCATATTACTGTAGATAGTTTCTTGCTACCATGAATACCTGGCATATTTCTAAATGAGCCGCCTTCACAAATTCACTTCCTTGAAGACTAAACTCTGTGTTCCAGTTGTGTTTTCTCAAACAACACAGCTGGAGAAAATCTCCACATTTATCCATACATCTGCTATCGGCTGAAACATGCCAGCTGAAACGTTTTGAAACTTTAAATGCATTATTGGCGATCCAGACATCAGTACTTTGAGTACTTCCATCTTAGTTTAGCCATACATGGGAATATATCAAGGCACAATGGACAAGAGCACTTCATGAGTTTGTAGTATATAAACGTGTATTGATGCGAACAAGTTTTTCACGTCAGCAGATTCCTTTGCTCACTGATGTCTGATAATAAAACAAGCAGATAACAAAGTTCAAATTCTTATCTATTTTCATTCCATAAAATTCCAAAAACACACAGTTTTTACATACAGTATTATGCGGTACTACAGAGCTTTTGGTAACCAAACGACACTTGTATGAATACTTTGGTGACATTTTATAAAGTTCATATTCAAGAGTTTGGTCTAGCTACATGTATATGGCAGTAATCTGCAATTTGGCAGTTAAATGTGCAGTGTGGTTTTGTTTTACATGTATACTTTACCTCCCCTCGTGTTCATTTCAAGAATGAAGTAAACTGAAAAAAAAATCAACTCCCACGTGCAACTTCCCAAAAAGGTTAAAACATAATGAATTACTGCCAAATTGTAATATAAATCTAATAGACTCAATTGAACTGTTGTCCAACTTGTTCATCGAAAATGTAGTGCTCTGGGCAGACAATAATACATATATATTCACATAAAAAATGAATTATACAAACAGTGTGCTTCATTAACAATACCAAAGAATATGAAGCAAATCCTCTATGAATGACAAAAAAAAAACAAATCTGAGATTTACTCTCTACTTCCTGTAATATAAACAATGAATGTCAACATGCTCATACATAGAAAGGTGGTATTGTGTTTACATATAGGTAATCCTCAACACGTTTTTTATATACATAGCTGGTAGAACACTGATTTTCATTTTTATTTAACAAGCGTTCTGAGAAGCCCAACATCTGGCCTCATGGGGCGATCCACCGCTTAAGCTGCAGCACTTATTGTAAAGCATGACAGCATTGCTGCTTTTCATCAAACCAGAAAATATTCAGACAGGTTTCATCATATCATCATAACCTAATTTCTTATAATTCCAAATTTACCAAACCCTCATAAACTTTGGACGAATACCAATATTTCATCTCACAAATAGCACATATGCATCCTTCAATCATATGAAACATGTGTACCAAGTTTGTTAATCATCCAGAGAAGCCTGACAGTTTTAGTCAGCTTTTGTTGGTATTGTGATTTCTCTTAGCCTAATAATTACAGTGAGTGAGTGAGTAGGATTTAACGTCGTTTTCAACATTGTTTCAGTCATATCACGACGGTGCCTACATGTGCCAGAGCACGAGAGTGCCCACAGTTCCTATTATTCTGGACACTGATCAGCCCAGTCAGTACAGCACCCGGTCACCCTAATAATTACAAACAATTATGATGATACCTGGATGCCGGTACATGTACGGTACCAAGAAATTCTGTGTACCATCCGCTCCCCTATGATCTCCCTCCATAGCGGTGAACTTTAATAAGCATTCTCTTCTATGAAACACAACACCAATAAATAAAGCGATACCACTTTCGTCCCCCCCCCCCCCTCAATAACCACGATTGGTCCATGTAATAATTGATTAGCATCCCTGGAGGAATTTCGACTTTCTGTGTAAATAAAATGAACATTCAAATTTGCTTAACCCTACCTGGCCTGGGGGGGGGGGGGGCGGAAAGTGCCCCCCCTAGTGAACTTTTCTCTGCTGCTTAAACAACAAAACCGAGGAAGCTGAAACTTGGTGACGTTTAAGCTTATCTTATTGGGGTCATTTTGAGCCTATTTTCAATAACCCCCGGGCAGAGGATCATGGGTAAATTCAGAATGGCGGCCATGTGGTATCCACGAAAGTCGTGTTTTTCAATCTTTTCGCTCCATTTCTTCACATTTTCCTTGCATAAAAGGCCTTCAAAGTATTTTATTGATGCAAAACTAATTATTCTCTATTTTATTAGATTTTTTTCGAGAGAAAAATCTGAAAAATGAAAATTTCGAAAAATCGACCCCAAAAAGGCCGAAAAATGGCTTCCGAGAATATTACGTCACTGTGACGTCATCATGGCGGCCATCTTGGATTTTTTTACATTTTCCGGTAGAGCTTGAACCCAAGATACTGTGTGGTAAGTTTCAGCGCTCTAGCCTTGGTGGTAGAGAAAATATATAGGGGGGGCACTTTCGGCCCCCCCCCCCAGGCTGCGATACACCCCAAATCGCCCAGGTCAGATAGGATTGAAAGCAGAATCTTAGGAAAGTATTTTCTGAAGTGCTGAACCTCTTTTCAACTGAAATGATGATCACTGAATTTTTTTATTCTTCTTAACTCGAGAGCATTGGACAATAAACAACTCCATGAAAAATGGACGTGTGCATCCACATAAAGGCTCACAGGTTGCTTTATTGTATATCGTCAAACTTCACTCATCTTTTGATCCAGTGGTGAGACAAATCACTGAGCCATGTGTTTCTGCATTCAGTGTTCTGACCTTGTTGGATTACTGATCCATCATTATTGGATCGATGATCCAGTAAGAAAGATTTTTCGGAAATAAAGATACAATGTTACACCCACTTCCATTTATTGGCTATTTCAACTTGTATGTGGCTCACATAAATATGGTACTGTGGCTCTATGATTCGGAGGGAGACCTCAAATTTGTGTCCGAGTGATCCAATGCTGCATCCAAAACGAGCCAGAAAATATGTTCCCATTGCCTTGGCGAGTGTGGATCACTGATTCACTGTTGCGCATAGATTTATCCACGGTTTTGCTTTCTGTTACAAAGCAGTGAGCCATACAGGGACAAACAAGCCTCTGATGAGCCGGTCAATATATTGGCTCAATACTGTCACAAAACTTCGCCACTTGGAATTTCACTTCTTTGTTTGTTGCATATATGGCTCATTTTTTTTCCAGTGTAAGTTGGTAAAGCCGGAAGAGAAGGCAGATTTTCTATCTGCGTTCGCTTCTAGGCTTTGCCTATTTCATATTATATTTATACACAAATGACCTATTTTTTCCAAAGTATTTACTCAATTGTCCCGTTCAGCTTATAGAAGAAACAGGAGAAAGAAAACTCAAAGGATTTTCCTGTAACAATAAGCGATCAACGCGCCACAACAAGGTAGACTTGGCCAGTATGATCTAATTAATTTCCCATGAAAGAAACAACACACAAGACATAGATAAAAATATAAATATATATGTATGGTTTATTATTTGGGGTTAAGTGAAGGCTAGGTTGACCAGTGGTAACATAAGAGAATACGCTAACGAAACTGTGTGTGACGTAATGTAGTCAAGAAATACATGTACATGAAATACACGAGTATATCTATAGATCCATAGAACTCGGTAGAAATAAGTGTAGAAATCCATAGAAGTACTGTGTATTATCTATAACATAATATATTCCGTAGAATAAAATGGTCACAGCCTGCAAATAAACCCACCCTATATAGGCTGAGAGCCAGAACAAAAGGGGAGGGTGGGAGGGTGAAAAAGGTAACGAGACAAACAGTCTAACCACCGTCTGTACAACTTGAGAGATGCAGTGAGAATGACTGAGTCCCCCTCTAGAACAGTGTATATGATAACTACCCAGATGGATAACATGTGGTCTCTTGACAGGGGACTGGGAGGTCAAATAGGGGATGGTCTGGCCAGGAAGTGGCAGTAGTAAAGATTACAGTAACACAAAGATAATTAAAGCAGGATGTTTACCACAGGCCCTTAAAGCTCAGTGAACACTAAGACTGATAGTTACAGAGCTACTTTCAACAAGATAATAAAATGTATACAGTAGGTCATCATAATACTTGCAAAGATTTAGAGTTAAACAACAAACAAACAATGTGCATGGACCAATAGAACAACATTAACTGGATTAGTACTGGTTTCTTGCATGTTATCAATTATCCATTTTGACTAAAGCCAAAATGGTATAATTAATTTCCCATGAAAGAAACAACACACAAGACATAGATAAAAATATAAATATATATGTATGGTTTATTATTTGGGGTTAAGTGAAGGCTAGGTTGACCAGTGGTAACATAAGAGAATACGCTAACGAAACTGTGTGTGACGTAATGTAGTCAAGAAATACATGTACATGAAATACACGAGTATATCTATAGATCCATAGAACTCTGTAGAAATAAGTGTAGAAATCCATAGAAGTACTGTGTATTATCTATAACATAATATATTCCGTAGAATAAAATGGTCACAGCCTGCAAATAAACCCACCAAAAACCACCAAAACAAACGTGTTGGACGCGAGTAGACGCATGTAGGAACATAACACGAAAACAAAACAGAAAGTGGGAGAAAACCGTGAGGAAGGATGAACAAGGGGACCCGCCCACTGTTGGCACAGAGAATTAAGGAAGGAGACGGCTATGCGTATATGGACCACAGAACAATCACAATATGAAAGGAGATAAACAGGGGAAAAGAAAAGGAAAACAAAGCATGGATTGAATGTAATGGATTGCCAGACGAGCATAAGTGAAATTATGGAATCCTTTCTTATGCAAACTAAAACGACACAATATGTGCTAGCAATATAATGTAAGCATAATGGTAAACAGCAGTAATGAATGAACATAGGCGATAAAGCATAGCGACAATCACAGGTAAGACTCAACAAGCATGATAGACATATAGAGGGCATACATGTATTCGGGCAGACAATACTTGCACCGGGGAAGAATGTGCATGAAAAAAGAACAGTGAAGGAACAACATACAATGTATGGGAAGGGATTGGACGTTACTATACTGATTGAACATTACTAATTGAACGTTACTAGAATACCGCCTTTCAAAGGAAGGTAATGTTGATCGAATATGTCGAAGAAAAATTGACAACTGTTTCAGCAGCAGTAAAACATGACGAAAAACAAAAAGGGGGGGGGGGAGGGGATAAAAACATAGTCGGTCAATATTAATGCTCCAGCAAGGGCAACATGGACATACAAATGACAAATATCTCAGTACTGGTATCCCACGAAAATGAGCAACATGCAGCAAAATGACCTCACAGTGGCAGAGCCAAAGACAAATCCAAATATATTGAAACAGACTGAATACCACATGAAACAGTAGGAAGAAACAAGGGATCAAACCAAGAGTCAATCCGATGATGCCAAAATAAAGCAGACCCACTAAGGGAAGTACATAAAAAGTAACGTTCATCACATCGTAAGCTAAATGTGCTGGTATAAGAGAGAATAGGTATACATGTATCAGGTAAGCAAATAGATTCTATAATGTGAGAAAGAATATGATGTTTGTGAAAGAATGAAAGGATAAAGACGATTGACTAGTTTCTGTGATACTGGTTGCACCGGACATAGAGGAAAATATAAATATTGCAAAGGTGACATATACAGGTATTTGGGCAAAACAAATCTGGGAGGTTAAACCTATCGGGATACTAGTTTGATGTAGGTGAAGTGACAAACATAAGTCATTCCCTCTACCACAAACAGGGTCAGGCCAGTGCAGAGTCATAAATCATCACTGGACCCTCTACACAGGACAATCTCTACAACAGATACAGGACAGCTGTGTATGTACCAACAGTCACAATCATTCTCACTTTAAACACAATATAATAGCCCAGATGACTCTCCAAGATTAAACACAACAACCTGTGTATGCTGACAAGTGTTTGCAAAGAAATGAAATAAAATGCAGATCCACAGGGGAACCCTAGACTCCAAGGGGGTGTAATTAAACAAGGCATTCATAGCCATACATGTCTATGAAGAAAACCATAAAACAAAGGCACTGACAAGCCTAACGAGACATATACATACAAACCCTAGGTGCTTACGTACAAAAATAAAAAAGATGTTGGTCCAATATTATCTAACTCAAGTACGATATGTAGAATCAAGTATGGGATCAGATATCATAACAGTGAACGTCAGGATGATGAACAACACAAACGATAAACTGGTATAGTATAAACAAAACCTGGAACAATGACCTGCAATAGATATGTAGGTATCATGTAGGGACCGACATACGAATTACAATTAACACATTATGTGGCATGAATTACAGTAACTCTGAAAATGGAGAGCTTGTTAGTTGAGATAACACTGCACAGTCAGAGGTATAATTTGATAGTAAGTCGAAAGGGTTCGGTAAATTTCAAGGAATGGAAGAAAATAACACATGGAAAAAGACGAAAACGTCCTACAAATGACTGGAACCTGGGAGAATAGGATAGGACGTCCAAGCATACTGTTTATACAGGAACACGGATTTAGCGGCGACAGTCAAGGATGAATATCAAAAGATGAAACCCGGCAGTTGGTAATCTATGGGATCTGGAAAACAGACGATATCAGTCTATGGAAACAATGACATCTGCCAGAAAAATAATGAAGAGGAGCAATCCAATTGCTTGACAAGCACTTGTTACATCAGTCATGCCTGTTTAGCAAACCGCGTACACAGTACGACGAATGTACACACCCACAATTGCACAAGGGAAGAGAGCTGATCACAGTACCGCACCCTGTATGGGCAGGCACAAACACAAAGTAAGAACACAGCAAAGCCAACGGTAAAGCACAATCCAAATTGATGTATCAGGATATCCGGAAAACTATCGTCGCAGTCAGTGAGAGTCAAATGAAGCTCACAATCGCAAAGGAGGATGAAAATATTGGTCATTCACACTACCGTAGGTCACACTCTAGACCTCACCGTGTTGAGCCTTGGGCACTGGACTGGTCAGGATATGAAAGAGGTACATGACAAATGTACAAAGAGTGAGAGTGAGTTCACAACGATCACAAGCAGACGGGATGAGACAAACTCCTCATAGTATCGTGGTGTATACGACGGAACTGGACAGGCGAGGAGACAACGAACCGTGGACAAAACTTTCATCATGATCCAAGTTAAACTGTATAGACAGGAACTCGCCATAATTGCCCTCAGTATCTTATCAGGCAGACTGTAAATATATATATTTCAATATGTCTGTTCTGTAGTGATTTGATTCGGTTGTTATTATACGGGGTGTTCAGTACAATAAAGTTGAATCTTGAATCATGCCCAATGAGAAAAATCTGGGAAGGCAATCAATATGCCGGACTGGTCAAGACAGGAGGCGACATACCATTGATACTGGACTGTTAGTGATGCACAAGACATACCGTACCATTGTAATTGATTGTCGTTGGACGAAACAAACTGATGCTAACAGTCATACAAACGTGACATGACAAGACAAGACAAAACTGTTCAGGGCAGGATATATCGCCTGTCCAATAGTACCAACCCACGACGTCGTTGGGCAAGACAAACTGTTAGTCATACAACACGTGCGATGAAATGTAAGACTAAATGAATGGATGACTGAACTGGAAGACGATTTCGCGATGACAAGAGATGGAACCTCCAACATGACTTGATGAGGTAAACGATGAAATGGCAATCAATATGCCGGATTGGTCAAGGCTTGTAGGCTCCATGGTCAAGGCGATAGGCGACATACCGTTTGGATTACCCCGGACTGGTCGGTGATGCACGAAACGTACTGTTTTAATTCATCCTCACCAGACAAGACAAACTGTAGTATGATTTCAGAAGAGTCACACACCACGACAAGACAAACTGTGCAGTGCGGGATATTAGGACTGTCTAATACTCCCAAAACACAAAACATCCTCCAGGATCATCCATGAATTGGACTGGTAGCCGTCTCAGATCGGTGGTCAGTGAACAAGACATTTCCGCTGAGGAACTGGAAACTATGGTCAACTAAACTGTGAAAAAGGTAACGAGACAAACAGTCTAACCACCGTCTGTACAACTTGAGAGATGCAGTGAGAATGACTGAGTCCCCCTCTAGAACAGTGTATATGATAACTACCCAGATGAATAACATGTGGTCTCTTGACAGGGGACTGGGAGGTCAAATAGGGGATGGTCTGGCCAGGAAGTGGCAGTAGTAAAGATTACAGTAACACAAAGATAATTAAAGCAGGATGTTTACCACAGGCCCTTAAAGCTCAGTGAACACTAAGACTGATAGATACAGAGCTACTTTCAACAAGATAATAAAATGTATACAGTAGGTCATCATAATACTTGCAAAGATTTAGAGTTAAACAACAAACAAACAATGTGGACCAATAGAACAACATTAACTGGATTAGTACTGGTTTCTTGCATGTTATCAATTATCCATTTTGACTAAAGCCAAAATGGTATAATTAAGAAGTAGTCATGATCATCATAAAAGCGATAGTTAACCTGTGGAAACAGGGGCAAATCCAATCCTTAAGCTAACCAGTATTGTGAGAACCACAACATCTCGCCTTGCGGGGACATCTGCTGAAACTGCAGCACTATTGAAGGCATACATTGTAAAGCAAACTTGTACATGTAAATTCATGTTGCCTATAACAGTGCTAGACTTCACATTATCAAGTTCCTGTTGCTTCTCAGCAAAATGCATTGAAGCAACAGTCACATACATGTACATGTATAGCACAAGCATATCCTCAAATCATACAAAATTTGTGCGGCAAGAGTCAAACTCATAGTCATACAGTGAAAGGTAACAGCTTCAGCACTTTTCATGTACAGGTGTACATGTATGTACATGTGTACATGTATGTATGTATGTACATGTGTACATGTATGTACATGTGTACATGTATGTATGTACATGTGTACATGTATGTATGTACATGTGTACATGTATGTATGTACATGTGTACATGTATGTATGTACATGTGTACATGTATGTATGTACATGTGTACATGTATGTATGTACATGTGTACATGTATGTATGTACATTATCATTGGCAAATTACTCAGTGGAAAGCCTCATAATTTGGAAGAAAATTTATATTTCATATCATGCAAACTTTCTGAAACCTGACAAATTCAGTTAACTTTTTAGCACACTTTTGTCTAATAAAAACCTTATGATTGGCAAATTACTTAGTCCAAAACCTCATAATTTGGACACAAATTAATATTTCATCACATAAACAGCACATGTACATCTAAAATCAAAGAAAATCAAAGAAACACGTGCACCAAGTTTCAAAAGCATCCAATGACAGCTGACAACTGACGTAAACTTTCTCTGTAAAGGTGTATATGTAGAAGGTCTACAACTTTGCTTAATAACAGAAGACTATCGTTTGCTATAACTTGGACAAATATAATATTTCATGTCATAAATAGTACAGGTACATAAGCACGTGTACATTTCATAATCATCCATTGACAGCTGACAACTGCATCAAACTTTCTATGTACAGATATGTAGGTAATTCCCCTAATAATTTGATCACCGGAAGTGCAACAAAAATGGCTTATATCTGAAAGTATTCTTGATGGCACCATCTACAAGGTGTGAAATTTTGTCATTATATGGCTTTTCTTCAATTTGAATGAAGAATGGGAATGTTACTTTTTCTCTGTGTTTGAATAACAGAGTTGAAAAGTGAACTTCCTGTGATTGAATTATTAGGGGAATTACCGTATGCACTTTTGTTAAACAAAGACTATCATTAGATTTTAACATGGGAGCATCCGTTTTGTATTCATGCTCTAAAACAGAAAAACTCTGTGAAAATGACATCCAAACATACATACATGTAGCAGAAAATATTTAAAGAGGTAGTAGCGTCATTTGGAAAATATTCAGCAAATAACATATTTCGATAAAAGTTATTTAGTAGCTGAGATCAACTATGGGAAACGTTTTTCTGTGACCCCAATTTTTAATATCACGGGCACTGAAATCACATTTCTGGCATTCTCTGAAAAACATAACAGCACCTGCACTTGGCTCCAGTGCCTGAGATGACGTCGCAAAACGCGCATCGCCATTCTGAGCGTGACACTTTGCAACGTCATAGAACTTTTACCGTACTGTGATGGCTTCTAACGTGACGTCATGGATACCATGTCACGTTATCCAACGTCATCTCAGTCATTTCCCATTTTCACTGTTCACTAGATTGAATTGAAGAATCTAACAATATTGGTCCCCATACGAAATTCAAGACTTCGAGACTTGAAAAGCCTCTGGATAATGTTGCAGGTCATCATCATCGCTTTACCCGAACAATTAAAATCATGCTACTACCTCTTTAACTTCACTAATATAGATCTGGTGGTACAAAATCTAGCCAAAATAGTTGACCAAACTATCTGCAGTAGCTGAATAACTTGATTCTTTTCATCTGCTCTTCCTCTCAAAGCCTAAAGCAGTTCAATAAACAACCAGTCACTCTGGCAATGGTACTACTTGTGCTCAAGTTTTTCCTCAGAATTAGACAGGACCATCAGGCCTTACCGACCTACATCGCCCAGTGGAAATCTGATCATTTCCAGGGAGGGCACACATACACCGACGGCGACATCCTCTTTCAATATCTCCCCTTTACTTCGTAAGGCGAGATATTAGTAATACTAGTTCAAGCCATGTCATGTTAGTTAATAGATGTGTAAATCAAAATTACGAACGTCGAAGGTGAAGAAAGGAATTTGAATTTTGATGCGCAATTCTAACCTTCAGTGTGCAGCGTGTCACGTCCAAACACAGGTTATATATTAGTCTGGCAGTCATGCCGATAACAAAACCGATTGGTGCCCACTTGGCAACCTTGAGCATTAATTTTGATAAAACACCTCGTTTCCATGGCAACCAAATCACAAAATATCTGATATTTTAGGAATGTGAATAATTTCATCAATACCTGAAGTCTAGAAAGATACAACTTGCCACACTATATCTTGGTGATGTCACAGTGTCTTCAGGAAAATGTATTTTTTGGTCGAATTTTTGGACTGATTTTTCGATTTTATCATGTAGTTTTCTTCACATAAAGTGAGGAATAAATTGGAGAATAATTGTGATATGAAATAAAATACTTTTGGGCACTTTTAGCCTCCCAAAATAAAAAAAAAATAAGCCTAGGCAGTGCTTCATATTAATATAAGGCAGGGGAGCTAAATTAAGTGCACCTAAATCTGTTAAGGGGAGCTAAAAATCATGTTTCTGAAAATTTCCAGGGGAGGGATTTTTCAATTTAAATATTGAGGGTTTATTGTACCCTACCAGTATGATATAATGAGCTCTCATGATCATCTGTTTGGTATCAAGTTGCGAAAATTCACAGGTAAATATTCTGTTATTAGGCTAAAACTTACCTCACTTCCACTCTTTGCATTTCTTGTTTCACATGAAGTCATCTAGTAAGAATTTTGAATAACACAGTTCTCTCCCCTGCTAGTCACCTGACTGCTCACTTAACCATTTTTCTTTTGTTATTTGCGCTGAAAACTTACCTCACTTCCACTCTTTGCATAGAATGCCACAGAAAGGATGGCGGGCAAACTGATACAATCCGTGGTAAGTGATAAAAGCTGTAAGCAAGATGACTAGTACACAGTAGAAATCACCGATCTTCTACGTCAAAGAGGATCCATGAGATCATACAACAGCAGTAACCTATATGCCTATGGTACACAGGGAACCTCTGTCGCTACTCTGACTTCAAGGTCGAGTCGCATATACGCCCCCCCCCCCTTTTTCCGAAAGGGAACGAGAGGAAAATGCACTCACCAGCAAGCAGGGTGAAAACTGTACGCTCTGCCTTTATCTTGCTATCTTGCTGGCCTCAGTCCCACAGACACCCGCTGTGCTGTCACAAGTAGGCCGATGGAATAGAGGTCGTCACATGCTAACGTCATGTAGAAGGAGGCAAATGTCGTGTTTGACCTCCAGTAGCACGTCCTCATAATATCAGTCCCTGATCTATTAGTCCATAGAGGCCATGATGCCGCTAGTGCCCTAATCTCGTGACCCGAAACGTTTACAAGCGCGGCTTGTCTATCCGTAGCCATGGAGTACGCTAGCCGAATCGTATTTTTGAGCCAACTTGATATAGTATTTTTGCTTATTTCTTGTTTGGCTTTGGGATCAAAAGGGATAAACAAACGCCTCCTACCCGCTCTGATCTCCCCAGTACGATTCAGGTAACACGCAAGTGCACGAACCGGACACATCAACATGTCTGATTCAAGACCGGACGAAAGGAAATCAGATAAGGCTGGAATTGTGAACTCTCGAGATATAGTATCGTAGACAGCTTGATTCTTAGCCACAAACTCAGGAACTGTTGTGAGAACTACATTACTCCAGTCCCTAGAGTGTCTGACGTTCCTTCTATCGAGCGCATGCAGTTCTGACACACGAGCTGCCGAGGCAAGAGCCAACAAAAACGAAGTTTTGTATGATAACATTTTAAGATCAATAGCCTCTATTGGCTCGAATGGTGGCTTCCCTAATTGCCGAAGTACTAAGGCTAAGTCCCACTTTGGCAATTTCGGAACAACCGACTGACCAGTAATCTTGTATGACTTGATTAGTGCAGATAAATTTGGATCAGTCGAGGGATTAATCCCAGTACCCAGAAGAATAGACTGAGCAATGGCTGTCCTATACCCTTCGACCGTAGCGGGTACCAGGCCCTTATCCCGGAACAGGTGCAACAGGGATAGTGGCTCTGGATCGATTGATATCCCTCTCTCCACACCAAAGATCGAAGACTGCCCACTTTGATTGGTATACAGCGAAAGAGGACGGTCGAATTGATTGTGCCATTCGGCGCCCAACTTCCGTTGAAAATCCCGCCTGAGCGAAGCGTCTCTTGAGCACTTGCACACATGGTAGTGAAACAGTCCTGGCTGTCTGTGGAATATCGACGTTCCGGGCTGGCGTAGTAGATTGTGCCACACCGGAAGTTGTCTTGGTACGTCTACCAGAAGATCCAGTAAGTCCGGGAACCACGGCCTTGCTGGCCACCACGGAACAATTAGATAAACGACACAAGTGTGTTCGTGGATCTTCCGGAGTACCTTCGCTAGGATAGCTGGAGGAGGGAACGCATATGCTACCATCCTTGACCAGTCCTGCGATAGGGCGTCCACTGCATATGCCGACGTGTCCGGATCCGGTGACATGAACAGGGGCAATAGATTGTTGTGCCGAGTGGCGAACAGATCTATGTGTGGCATCTCTCAGACATGAGCTATTTGTTTCAGTATGTCTGGGTGAAGTTGCCAGTCTGTGGGAATGATCTGATTCCGTCGTGAAAGCGAATCCGCTAAGACATTCAGAATTCCCGGGATGTGCCTGGCCAACACTGATATCAATGTTGTTGTCCCAACACAGACCGAAAAAGATTTTCGCTTGGCTTTGTAATTACGAAGATCTCGTCCCCCAACTGCTTGTTGATGTAGGACACGACTGATGTGTTGTCCGTCGCAACTAGCAGGTTCTTGTCGGTCAATACGCTCACCCACGTGCGGATGGCATGTGTCACTGCCATAAACTCCTACACGTTGATATGGTACGAGCGTTCCTCGATTGTCCATAACCCGGATATCGACCTGGACTCGAGGTGGGCTCCCCAACCTTCCATAGATGCGTCCATGAACAGGTGATGTGACGGACGAAACGGATGTAGGGACACACCCGGCATAACGTTGAGTGGATCCAGCCACCATTGGAGGCATTGTTTGACAAGAGGCGTGACAGGTATCCGCGGGTTCAACTGCCTTTCGACCCATTGATGATTGAAGTAAATCATTAAGGGACGAAGCTGCAACCACCCTTTTGGAGTTACGTCCTGTGTTGACATCAAGAGGCCGATTATTGCAGCAAAGTGTAGTGCCTTGGCTTGAGATAACTTGAGGATTAGAGGTATCTTCGTTGTTATATTTTGCCAACGATCTTCTGGGGATTTGGCGAGAGCTAAAAGCGTATCGTATTCCACCCCCGGAAATTTGCGCCTTTGCAACGGAGTCAGTTCTGACTTCTCTTCGTGTGAGATGTATCCCAGAGAAGTCAATATCCTTAAGACAAACTGCGTGTCTAGGATTAACTGCTCTTTGCAGGCATTCCTTAGCAGGGAGTCGTCGATATATTAAAAAGTGGTACTTTATACCTAGACTGTGCAGGAATTGTGCCACTGGTGTAAACACTCGTGTGAACACCCAAGGGGAAGTTGACAGGCCGAACGGAAGCACTTGAATTTGGAAGCGTCGTTTGCCGACCATGAATCTTAAGTACTTCCTGTCCTCCGGATGTATCGGGATATGAAGATATGCATCCCTTAAATCCAGAGAAGTCAGCCATTCCCCATGCTTGAGTACCGACCGGATAGACCGGAAGGACTCCATGCGGAAGTGTGGCGGTGGAGTGAGGTAGTCCTTGTTGAGGCGCTTGAGGTTGATAACCATGCGCATCTCGGACGTGTCTTTCTTGGGGACCAGAAAGACCGGCGAATAGAACCTGGGTGTTGTATCCCAAACCGGAAGCTCTATTACTGAAGCCTTCTCTATCAGCTTGTCCACCGAGGAATGTATCGCTGATAGATGACCCGTTCGTAATGGAATACGAGACGGAAGGGGAGATGCAGTCAAGGGGGGGAAGCGTGTCGAACAATAGGCGATAGCTGTTTCTGATAGTTCGAATGACCCACGCTTCCGCCCCGATCCTTATCCAGTTCCGCCAAAACAACTGAAGCCTTCCCCCTACTGGGAGGTCTAGTTGTGACGGGACTGGAAACATTATGTCTCGGTGTTCCCGCCACCCGGTATGGCCCGAGACATCAGGTATTCTTCTTTGACTGCTTGTTTTCCCCCTTACCCTGCTTTTTATGGCCAAAGCTCGATAATCCTGGCTCTAAAGAAGCAGGCGTTTGGCTTTGCTGTTGACCGGAAGCACCCTTAGCAGCCTTGGAACTAGGCTCTTCTTAGTCTTCTTCGCCTTGGGACCCGACCCGGAAGCCATAGGTCTCTTGGTCGAAGCACCGGAAGCCACTGACCTGTCATGCTCAATATGATCCATTTCAGGTCAGGCCTCGGCAACAGCATCACCAAACAGTAAAGAGGGAGCCGTAGAAGTTTCTAGTAGGCTTCTCTTTACTGCTTCTGGCATGTAATCGTGCATAAAAGGAATGAAGGCCCTTCTCCTTAAATACACCAGCATAGAAGATAAATAGGCGTTATACACCAGCAAATCGTCTACTGCACCGGAAGCAATCTTCTGGTAGTCAAGAACGAGGTTAATTCCCTCCTGTACCTGTTCTTGACTCTTCGTGCCCGACAGCGAAAACAAACCATCCTTAATAGCTTTGAGAAACCAGTCCAGGTGATTTGTGATCGCCACTCCTTGTCGGGCAGTTTCCTCTAGTACGGAGGCCTGTTTGTTCGTAAATGGAACATCCGGTTTACTAGGCAATTTGGTATTTGAAGGACACAAATACTGAAAATCACCGTTCACCTCTGCAGACCGGAAGCTGAACGGTGAATCATGTATGCCATATGATCGTATGTTCGGCTTCTCAAATTTGGCACACAGGTTAGGTTCCCCTTGGGGTCTAGTTGTGCAAGATACCTTTTCTGGTCCGATTCGAAAATCCAATATGGCCACAAGATGGCCATCTTGGATTTCCCCATGAAACCTTGTTATCGCGATTTCTCAGGAACTACTGCATGGATCTTTCTCAAATTTGGTACACAGGTTCCCCTTGGGGTCTAGTTGTGCAAGATTCCTTTTCTGGTCTGATTCGAAAATCCAATATGGCCACAAGACTGCCATCTTGGATTTCCCCATGAAACCTTGTTATCGCGATTTCTCAGGAACTACTGCATGAATGTTTCTCAAATTTGGTACACAGGTTCCCCTTGGTTTCTAGTTGTGCAAGATACCTTTTCTGATCCGATTCGAAAATCCAATATGGCCACCAGGCAGCCATCTTGGATTTCCCCATGAAACATTGTTGTCATTTCTCAGGAAGTACTGCATGGATCTTTCTCAAAGTTGGTACACATGTTCCCCTTGGGGTCTGGTTGTGCAGGATACCTTTTCTGGTCCGATTCGAAAATCCAATATGGCCACCAGGCAGCCATCTTGGATTTCGCCTTGAAACCTTGTTATCGCGATTTCTAAGGAACTACTGCATGGATCTTTCTCAAATTTGGTACACAGGTTCCCCTTGGGGTCTAGTTGTGCAAGATACCTTTTATGGTCCGATTCGAAAATCGAATATGGCCACCAGGCAGCCATCTTGGATTTCCCCATGAAACCTTGTTATCGCGATTTCTCAGAAAGTACGGCATGGATCTTTCTCAAATTTGGTACACAGGTTCCCCTTAGGGTCTAGTTGTGCAAGATATCTTTTTCGGTCCGAATCGAAAATCCAATATGGCCACAAGACAGCCATCTTGGATTTCCCCATGAAACCTTGTTATCGCGATTTCTCAGGAACTACTGCGTGGATCTTTCTCAAATTTGGTACACAGGTTCCCCTTGGGGTCTAGTTGTGCAAGATATCTTTTCTGGTCCGATTCGAAAATCCAATATGGCCACCAGGCAGACATCTTGGATTTCCCCATGAAATCTTGTTATCGCGATTTCTCAGGAACTACTTCATGGATCTTTCTCAAATTTGGTACACAGGTTCCCCTTGGGGTCTAGTTGTGCAAGATACCTTTTCTGGTCCGATTCGAAAATCCAATATGGCCACCAGGCAGCCATCTTGGATTTCCCCCATGAAACCTTGTTATCGCGATTTCTCAGGAACTACTGCATGGATCTTTCTCAAACTTGGTACACAGGTTCCCCTTGGGGTCTAGTTGTGCAAGATTCCTTTTCTGGTCCGATTCGAAAATCCTATTTTGTCGGCCATCAGGCAGCCATCTGGATTTCCCCATGAAACCTTGTTATCGCGATTTCTCAGGAACTACTGTATGGATCTTTCTCAAATGTGGTACACAGGTTCCCCTTGGGGTCTAGTTGTGTGTTTGGTGTTTTTCAGTGTCCCTTTTTCGTTCTTTTTCGCTCAGATTCGAAATTCTGTAAACACAACTACAGATCAGTTGTTTGTTCTTAGTAACAATGGACAAAAAGATCCTCTTGTCATTAGCTTACAATTATCGGACAATGGTGGGTGCCAAGATCCTTCAGGATCTCT
>JAVTVY010043437.1:0-20112 GCA_036873755.1 Hanleya hanleyi | reverse complement strand
AGATGGCCCCGAGAAAGCCGCCTTCCTGTAACACCTTTTTCTTTTGTGTTTGAGAGACTCGCTTCTGGACTAGGGTTCGGAGACCTGTCTTATGCTTGGCCAACTTGGTCTTCTGAGCCGGAGTCAGTGGAACGTTACCTTTTAACAGGTTGTACCCGATCTCGCACAGACAGCGTACAAGGTCAGGGTCCGCACCGCGTACAATGGTTCGGACTAACTGGGGTGGGGCCGTCTTCAATACACGGAGCGTGGGAGCGTGCTTCCGTACTCGCGCAGACATCCTGTACAACTAATGCTAGAACCCACAACGCTGCCCTTTTTATCCACCTCACAGACAAAGTCAACCCTGCTGTGGTATTCATTCTTTTTATTATTCCCCATCATCAAACACACAGACCCCAGCTGGAGGCGCCACTGTGGGTGTGTTTACATTATTTTTGCATGTACACGTGGTGGGTCTCTCCGGGAAAGATGCCGGTCCGTAGTCGAAGGTGGTCGGGAGGGGCTTGCTTGAGGTCGAAGAGCATATACCCGTGCTGAGGGGTTGTGGCATCTTTGAAGGCTTCCAACGCAAACGGTGTGCGGCCGGGAAACATCTGTCTCGCCAGGTGCAGCAGTTGAGTGGTATCTCTCGGGTTTTTGAAGACCACCAGGTAGTGGGCATTTAAGCTGATATTCCGATGTTCTTTGTTTTTACTGAACAGATTCTGCACAATGTAGATGATGCTGAGCCGTCGATGATGGCTGCCTTTGGTAAAGAGTTGGGTGACCCGTGCATCCGTCTCCGCCATGAGATCATCCAGAACCACCAAGGTGTCGGGTTCCAAATCGGCCAGGTTGGGTAGGCCTTCCACGAACGTGATGTGGGGCATTGCTGCATACGCTTCCTGCCATTCTCCGTAACACCACACGACTCGGGCAATGGGTGGAGTGATCATGCTGTCGGCGTGTTGAAGGAGCTTCCTGACGAAGTGCGTTTTGCCGGAGCCCGTCGGTCCTGCGATGACGCAAGTGAAGGGATGCTGCCACCGAGGGTCCATGGTTTGAGGTGTATCCGTTGTCGTGGTAACACGCTCTTGTAAATTTCGTACGAGTGAACTGGAGTGGTGGTGGGTACAACGTCGGTCGTCGTTGTCTGTTCACGTTCAGAGATGGTGCTGGGGGTGGGTACAACGTGGGTGGTCGGTTCACTGTGAGGGATGAAATCCGGTGGGTCTTGAGACGTAGTAGGTGTACTTGGTGTAGGTGTAGAGCTCGACGTGGCTTGTACGCGGGGTGTGGTGGTGGTGGTGGTGACTGGGCTCGATACGACTGGTGCTCTCTGTAGACCCGTTTCGCTGGTGCCTGGTGTTCTCAGTTGGTTAAGTAACGTGCTGACATAGGCTACGTCGTAAAACACACCTCCGTACAACACACTCAGCAGGGTTAGCAATAGCACCCCAAAGACCACTTGCGCTTTGCGCGTTTTGCGAGACGCTGTCTTCAGAGGCAGCTGCTGTTGGTCCATAGCACTGTGGTCGGATGTGGAATGAAGGAGGACGGCAGTGGTGTCTGGTTTTATAGTCGTTTCACCTGGTTGGCCGCGACCCAGGAATTGAAGGAACTGGGCCAGCCTTGCCATTTTACGAAATGAAACAGTTTGCCACGTCGACGTTCCGTTTTCAAAATCTGCTCCACCGTGTAGTAGTCTTGCTGTGTTTTTACAACAGGCTGTAATTCCGTGTCGTAAAACGTCCCCAGCAACGTTTCCCCTTGGAGATCTTCCAGTTCATAGACTCGCCGCTGTCGGGGTAGGCGCCGTTTAATCAGGAAGTGCTCATCGCTCCAGTTGGGCAAGTAACTTTTCTCGAACTTGCCCTTGACTTTACTGATCCGTACAGGGTCCCCGACCTTGTACACCGCCTTCGTCGTTCGCTGCGATGGCCTGGGGTACAAGACACGCCGGACTTGGGCTTCATTGCGTTGGGTCACGGTAATGGGGGCTCTCTCTATACTTCGATGATAGGCTCGATTGTAACCCCTCACCAGTTTCGGGAGAACATCGATGTACCGCCTTGTATTCTTATAGGTGAAATATTTATACATGCGGCCTTTGAATGTCCTGTTGAACCTCTCCACCACGGAAGCCTTGGTCTCGTTGTACGTATGGAAGAAAAACACCTTCTGTTTCTTGAGAAAGGCTTGGAACGGTCTGTTGAGGAATTCCGTGCCTTCGTCGGTTTGCAAATACAAAGGTTTGCGCCCGGTCTTGAAGATGTCTTTGAACGCCGCTATGAGATTTGCCCCCGTTTTCGTCCGGATGGGTACCACCCACGCATACTTGGATAGGATATCGATGCACGTCAAGATATACCGATTCTCATCGTTGTGTTTGGCAAAGGCGCTCATATCCACCAAATCCGCTTGCCACTGGGCATCTATTCCTCCCACGATGACCCGGTTCCGTAGAAAATGGCGACGGACAGATCGATGTAAGGTATAGGTGTCTTGTCTTCTTAACCAATCTCGGACTTGGGCACGTTGTACCCCCTGGGGTTTGGCCGCTCGATAGAGAGCCGACAATGCACTATAGGCTGCCGGACTGTCGGGACTGTAGTATAAGTTATCCAACACCTTCTCCCAGCGCTTCATGGTGACAAAATGATGATGGACCCTGGCTCTATCGTTTATTTATAACGGGTATATCTTGGGCCGGAGTTTCTTTCTGATTTTCTTCGTGGACTTCCACAGTGGCCATGGTCAATGACCAGTCCAACTCGTCTGATGACCGCTTGATAAGCACTTCATCCACATCCACCACGGCATCTTCCAATGCAGACCATAGATCAGGGTGAAGGGTAAAATGCACTGTACCTCCATCTAGCCGAGCCAATTGAGCAAAGAAAGGGCCGCGTCGGATGTACACATCGTGACACAAGTGGATGAGGTCGCCGTCCAGTTCACCAGACAACACCCGTTTGAATTTGGTCCAGCCCTCCCGGGACAGACGAATGTGAGCCGGGCACGGTTGTGTAGGGTCCGTGTCTCCCACCACCTCCTCCATGATATCGACCTTATCCGCATACACGTGCAGGAAAACCTCGGGGTCAAGCTGAAATACGCCAGTACTATATGCTCCGTCATGGTCAGTACGTGAATGGTACCAGATTTCACTGTCTCTCGTATTTATAGGGAGAACCCCGTGAGATCAAAGGATCAGGTGGTCATGTCATTGGGCTGACTGAGTCTAGCGGGGTAATCAATGGCATCGTCGTCGGGTTCATGTAGTTGTTTATGGGGTTCAGCCATTGGCCCCGCGGCTTCATCACGGATTTTTCTTCTTCTTCATCGTTCTGGCCCGTCATGTGTGTGTGGGTGGCTTCATCAGGTGACACTGTCATTCCAGCCTCTGCGCATTCTATACATATAGTATTTTCTCCATCCGCTTTTTTTTTCATTAGGTTCATCTAGTGCGTGTTCGATAGCATGAGCCCATGCCAATTGGTGGGGTGATCGATCGTCGGGTATAAATAACTGGTCCACCAGAGGGCCTATTTTCTCCAAGGCTGACCACAGAGAGGGAGTTAGGAGGAAACTTCGAGCCGGCTCTTGGTAGCGTCCCACCCGTGGGTAGAGCGCAGTATGGTATACGTAGTTGGCCTTGTCCAGGTGGATCAGGTGTCCGTCTAACTCTCCGCTCAACACCCGTTGAAACTTAGTCCAGCCATCACGCTCTAGTGTCACCCTATCCGATAGAGTCTCAGCGTGCTCAAAGCAAATATTTCCACAATCTTCGACCAGGGTCACTTTAGCATCATACACGTATAACTTCACATTGGGTGTAAGCGTCAGGATGGCTTGGAGTGATGACATGCTTCCTCTAAATGTCGAAGGGAGAATGACACACACTCTGTCTCATCCCTCGTATTTATAGTGTCAATACCACAGCGCCAGGGTGAATAGAGCACAGACTAGTATGAGGCCAACCAGCCGGCGCTGGTTCCGGCGTGAGCGCTCCTGGTCCATAGCGCGAGCATCAAGGATGGCTGTCATAGTCCAGTAGTGGTGAGTGATGGCACGCCTGTCCATCGAGTGCACTCTGTGGAGGACCGCTTCTGTGAACTCGTTCAGGATCTGGCGTCGTCCCTCGTTGTCGTCGCCATCTGCAAACATGGACCGGACCACTGCTCGGTAACCCGTGGATGAATTCACCACGGTGGCATACTGTAAAATGCGAGTCGCATGGGGCTTGATCTCCGCCATGGCTCTGTAGAAATGTAGGTGTGGGATCCAGAGGGACATGTTTTATAGACCAGATGTAGCTCTACGGGTATAGTCCGTGATACGTACTATTCTGATGGGTTAGTCCAAAAAAGGGAGCAACAACAACAACACAGATTACAGATCAATCCTTTTATTATGCGTGAACAACATAGAAATGCATGTACTGACCTGTCTGTGGGAGGTTTCCCACAATGGCGTTCACCTTCGCGTCTTTTCGTGTACGTCCGTGTCTTTTCGTTAAAGTCCGTGTATCTTCGGTAAAGTCCGTAGGCATTGGGCAAGGAAGCTTTTTCCCGAGACCGAATCACCGCCAGACATGACTGCATCACCGCGGATGAATACATTCTTGCACTCACTCACACCACAGGTCGAGTGAGGTATCAAAGTGAAGCTTAGGTGAAGGAGCATCTAATGGACTGGGTGTGGGGTTGACATATCGATAAAAAATGGATATGACCTTGAACTGATCACGTGACCTCCCCGTGATGACAAATACCCAGAACCAAGTCAGTACATGCATCCCATAGTCCCAGGTCACACCCGATTCACGCAGACCGGAAGTGACGTCATACACCTGCGCACAACCGTGATGGAAAAAACCCAGAACCAAGTCAGTACATGCATTCCATACAGGCAGAATGCAGGCAGGCAAGCAAGGCAGGGATGCAGGCAGACAGGCAGGCAGGGAGACAGGTCAGGTCAGGTAAGTCAGATTGAATACACCCCTTTCCCTAAAAATGGACTCCTTTTATACGTTTTTCTATCCACTCCTAAAAATCGACTGCTTTTATACGTTTTCTCGGTGAGTGGGTGGGTTCAAAATGGCGGACCCTTATTTTACACACACAACACCAAAAGCCACCATTTTAAACCCACCCACTCACTTCCCAGGTCAAATCAGTGCAACCGAGTGAGTGGGTGGGTTCAAAATGGCGGACTTTCAACGTCCCAGAGAAAATAAACGGCCACCATTTTGAACCCACCCACTCACATAGCACTCAATCACCCCGGTGAGTGGGTGGGTTCAAAATGGCGGACCCTTATTTTACACACACAACACCCTCAGCCACCATTTTAAACCCACCCACTCACATCCCAGGTCAATCAGTGCACCCAAGTGAGTGGGTGGGTTCAAAATGGCGGACTTTCAACGTCCGCCATTTTAAACCCACCCACTCACATCTCAACAAAATTAACTCACGTATGCGAACCCCTCCTATGGCAACCCAAAAATTCACTTCGCGCATGCGCAGTGACGCGCTATCCTTCCGTTTTACTCTATGTATACTACTGACGCATTGTAAACGGTTGTTGAGAACTTTAGATATAATTTTATAGTCCACATTCAGCAAGGAAATGGGACGCCAAACTTTCAAATTATCCGACTGGGAGGGATCCTTGCAGATCAGAGAGATGTAACACAGCCTCTGTGAATCCGACAAGGAGCCCTCCCCGAAGGCCAAGTTACTGACAGAAACAAGAATGTCTGCTAACTCTTCTTCCTTCGACAGGCCATCGTTATCCGGTGACCTGTCAGAGTTCATTCCCTTGAGAGCATCATAGATCTCCTGTCTCGTGATGGGACCTTCACACACAAGGCGGTCAGGCTCATCCAAGACAGGAACATCTTTCAAAAATAAATTAGCAAGGTCATCGTAGATTGGATCAGAAAATAACAAATTTATATAAAAATTCCGACACTCATCGACGACGCGATCATGCGTCACCGCAGGTCCATTCGGAGCCTGAAGCTCCGTCAGCAATTTCTTTTTAGAATTGGAATGTTCCTTTCGAAAGAAAAATTTGGACGATTTTTCCTGATTGTCTAGAATTTTGGCTTTGGATCTAATTTTTGCCCCATGATAATTCTTTAAATGTATATCTTTTGATTGTTTCCTAAGTTCTAAAATTTGATCTAAATATTCACCAGGATTTTCCCTGTTTGCCTTATATAATTCCCTATAATGTTGGTATAAACGATCAATAATTTCGTTTCGTTTTTTTGCATGAGCTTTCCCAAATTTAACATTTAAATCCCTAATTTCACCCTTTAAGTTATCCCACCAATCTAAGGAAATTCCATTTGGACATAAAGTCTTATGATAACGAATGAGGACCTGCACTGCCTCATGAAATATCACACCTCGAACCTCTAGTTTTTTCACTCCACTTGTTGCTCTTGTAACTTGTAACTTCTCGTCAAAATTTCTGTGCTGGAATGCCCGCTCTTAACCTAGACCAAAACATGTGTTTGGTTTGTGGGCTGATTTCATTGGCAAATGCAGAAGAGTTCCAATTTTGACCTTTGACAGCCAATCAGAAGCGAGTATTTTGACCTCGGCTAGAAGGCAAGGTCACATGCTCTCATTTGGACGAGTGCGCAGGTGTTTTTGCGCTGTCAACATCCGGGTTTCCCAGTGGGTTTTCTCATCATTCCTGCGTCTTCCATGGGTACTGTGGTTTTACATCCGGGTCATCATCTTACATCCGGGTTTTTCCATGTTTATTGTCACGTGACCGGCAATGACCTTTAACCGCTGACATGAACTTTAAACTTTTAACCTTTAACATCCACATGTAAACACACCCATAGCGGTTCCTCCAGCGTGGATGTGCTGTGATGGAGGGGCTAATAAAAGGATTGACCTGTAATCTTTGTTGTTGTTGCTCTCTTTTTGGACTAACCAATCAGAATAGTACGTATCACCGACTACACCCGTAGAGCTACGTATAGGCGCGCATGTGTGACATGCTCTATAAAACACGATCCCACACCCCATTCTCACGGTTGCAGAGCCATGACGGACACCCATCTCTATGCGACTCGCATTTTACAGCATACGACCGTGGTTAATTCAGATATTGATCAAATTATTCACATTATTATAATAATATGTAATAGGCAAAGCCTAGAAGTGAGCGCAGAACAGTTCTTGCCCTCTCAGAGTAGTTCTGAGCCACAGGGGCTCGTTCTCGTTGTTAATTGGGTAATTAGATTAATGGGGGGAGGGGTCGAGGTAGGGAATAAATATTACTATTAGAAGGGCAGACACTTAGTCGGCGTTGAGACCACACCACGCTCACAAAACTCCGGTGTTATATCCCCTTATCACCGTTTGATGTTGATATTAGTGAACAAAATAGTGAGGACTGGAACCTGAAATCCAGCCCTCTTGTACTTCGTTATGAAATTGATGTATTATTCCATTTGCATTCTCACCTAGTTGTAGATCAGTGCCTGTATATTTTTTCTTTCTGTATATAAATTTATGATTAACTCTAAGACATTGAAGTAGCAGGCAAGTACAGTTCCCAATTCAGCAACACAATTATTGAGTTACAAATACCTGTCGGGGAGTTGGAACATAATTAAAATAAATGATCTGGCAGTACATCTCCCCTCAGTAAATTCATGAATTCTGCATTATTATTACATGTTCATGTATAGGCTTAATATAGATGTACATATATTGGTACTTGATAAGATTCTCTCTTTTCACAACACGGGGGTGGGGGGGGGGGAGGGAGTGTGTGTGGCCATCGTGTAAGTGTGCACACTCGTAATCTCGGCTGCTGGTCTGGCGTGGGTTCGAATCCCACCGAGGACTTTCAGGATATGAAAATAGCTGGGCTTATCAGTGTCCAGGGTAAAAGGAACTGAGGGAGCTCTCGTGACCAGGCACATGTAGGCACCGTCGTGATATGGCTGAAAATTGTTGAAAACGGCGTTAAATCCTACTCACCCACTCACTCTTTTCACAACATACATGTACCTTTGTCTGGCCGGGACTTGCTGATTTGTTAGTACCTACCTGATATACACTTTCACAATCCCCAAGGGTGGCATGTAGATTTCCTCAAGTTATATTAAATAGATATTTCCTACATGTATGTACAATGCAGTGTTGACATTATATATATAGATTAAATAACTGAACATTTGGCCATGAAAGTTTTATGCAATTTTAACAATGTAACAAAAAACTAATAATAATTTACCCCGAGATAATTATCAATGTCCCCTCCACGGTTCCGTAGTTAGCTGTTGGAATAGTTTTGATATCAGATTCTATGACTCAGCGTATTTCAGTTTCCTGAATTGTGGCTCTTCAAAAGTAGAAAATAAAATTTGGGGAATCTTTAACCAGACACAACGACTATTTTCCGAGTATAGAAACCCTTTAAGGCAAGAGGACAAAGGCATTTTTTCCTGCAATTTCTTTTACTCAAAATCTGTAGATGTCAGCCAGATAGAGAAGAACACAAGTAATATCTACCGGTACATCATAATGATAAATTACATAACAGATTGTTGCCTCTGATGTTCATGTACCTTTCTATGCTAACGCATGTAATTATCTATCTTCCCAGTTACCTTCAATATGTCACTCATTTTGTTGACTTACTTTTAGTGCCATGTGAAATCATGCTATGTTTTCCTTTAGCTGTTGAAAGGTGTTTGACTCAATCACAATAATCAACATACATGTACATGTAAGTGACATTAAAGCAAATGGACTTTTGCAACATGATATTTATTTGAGGATCACCTGTTGTGTAGAAGACATTTACCAGTATATATGATACATAATGTCTGTGATTAAGTCCCATCATGGTCTCTGATATATTGTAGAATACTGAATACATTACTGATGTGGACTACCAATAAACGTAACTATCAAGGTGACTGAGAGTGAGCGAGTGAATATGATTTAATGTCTTTTTCAACACTATTTCATTCATATCACGATGTTGGTTCCTATTCCTTAACTATCGATAGTAGTATTTATTGTTTGTTCTATATTAAGTTAACATTATAAACTTTTCATTTGCTGGAATTCAGACAATAGTTCCATCAAGCTGCTGCCTCAGGACTGACAAAGGTCAGTGGATGCCCATGAAGGTGACATGTAGTTTGGACTGCAATCATCAAAGTTGCACACCCGATTATGACCTAGAAATTAAACAAGAATAAAAAGTTGTATTAGTATATTATTTCCAATGTCCCTGTAATTTACGAAATGAATGGGTTGCAACTGAGATTATGTGGCCGGATAAATAATTTGCATTTGCCAAATTATTAGGATCATCTCCTGATGGAAAGAGCGAAAGGAGATGAAAGCCAAAATTGTTATATGGTGTACAACTGTTGCCTGCAGGAAAATGATAAATATTGATCCATTGGGTATGATATGTAAAAACAAGAAAAATAAATGAATAGTGTTTGACACTTAATTGATGTGCCTGCTCAGACTTCTTAAATTGTCATGATTATGTATCATTGAGTTTCTACCAGGCTAAATAAATAATATATCATGGATGTGTGAAATTTGTTCATACATACCAGTGGAATCAAGACTGAAATATACTATGGTGTTGAAGCAATGGTCAAAGATGACTGCCTGTAAATAAAGAAACGTAAATGATAAACGATCATATTAAATGTAAATTGCAATTGGTACCAAATTAAAAGGGAACCAAGTTATCATGGAGAAAGCCGATCTTTTATTCTAACAGTACATCATGTATATTAGAACAATTTCAAAACAATAAATTAAAAGAAACCACAAATGTTAAATGCTTTTTACTTTTTCTCACTTGAAAAACAAATTTATTGACACTGTTTCAATTGTTCTTTCATTTGCAGTTTTTCTGATGGGTTTATTTTCATTTGAAAGTACATTTTAACATTATCACTTTATTCATAACCCTTTCCCCAGCACACTAATTCCGAGTTTCTCTATATCGATAGTTCTTGATGTGATAGGTCTTTGTCCAATGGTTGTTTCATATATACATGTAGCAATAGAGCAGTCACTATTAAATTAAGCTCCCCATCAAACAAATTATTCTAATTACATGTAAGCTAGACATAGTAAAGCATGTTCATCTGTTTAAAAAGCAATCCATTTTAATCCAATAATCGATGAAATGTCCAGATATGGAGCTACAATTTCAATCAATATGCTATAATAGGACATAGCATGTATGTAAAGTTCATAAGGAAATGTTAAATTTGTCTGTAAAATTTGATTTCTGTTTGGGGACGAGTTAATTGACTCAAGGTTGCATGGGGATGAGTTGACTTAAAGTTCGAGTTGGGGACGAGTTGCTTTGGGGACAAAGTGACCTGTTCCCACATGGAGAGTGCTGATAATACAATCATGTATTTAGGAAGAACATACAACATACCAGCTGGATGCATTAGGCCCTACTCCCAAAAGATTTATGAAGTTTGTGTCATGGGCAACAACACAGCTGCCACTAAGCTGCATGGGAGAATGGAAAGAAAACGTTCAACAAAATTTTGCAAACATATGTTTGACAAAAGTGGAAGATTAAACTTAAGACTTGAGTCTGATAATTCATTGGGTATATTCAATAATTAATTTTAATTCACTCTGCTGAAAAATGCACAGCTACTGTAGAATCAGAAACTTTAGTATGGTACAGATATGAAAATTGAAGTGGGAATTCATATGATTTGAAAATAATATAGATACTAGGATCAGTGATACCAGTCAGTACATTAACCTTCAGACACTGTGCATAATGATTAAGATAGAATTTATTATCAAAAATTTCAGGTAATTGGATATATTTTGACAAAAACCGGAGGATTGGAAACCTTCTGGAAATTGGCAAACATATATGAGGTTTGAGGAACTATAAATATAAAAGTCAAATACATCCCAAGAAATGCATCTCAAATTAAAATCATACCCCCCCCCCCCACACACACACAGGTTGACGAAAGGTGCATAGTGGGGACATCCGTACACAACCATACAAGTGGGGACTTCTTTATTTTTTGCCTATTCAAGAAACCTGTTGCTGGTTTGTGTTGTGGGCAGCCTCGGGATTTCCACGACGCTTTGATTCCAGTTCAAATTTGCACAGCGCCTGAAATAACCAAACCCGTATTTTCACGCCACAAGCGGGAACACATGAAACATACCGGCAAAGTGGGGACACCCAGGCAAACACCCGTTTTCAATTTCAAACACACCCGTTTGAGTTTTCTCTAGTCAAAATGGGGGCATATACGTTATTTATTTTTTTTACCATGGTGTTGTATACAAGATCATAAAACGGGCAGCGAAACAGTTTCCCAGTCTTTGTCACACCGGGGACGTCCCCGGTTGGAGGTGTGTCCCCAGTATGAAGGTGTGTATTCATATAAATGTCCCCGCTATACACCTTTCATCAACGCACACATGCACACAGAAATACACAGTTCAAATTTTATAATTTGATACAGTATTTATATATAATTGGTATAGCTAGCATATATTAACGATGAAAAGTTACGAGAAAGCTGTTAGATTAAATTAATATAGCGCAGACAGACGCCCGACGATACTTGTATTTTAGAACAAACAAGGGGAATAACTGTGTTACTCAGCCGGAAGTTCGCGCGCATGTTGTTCTGACGGCGCGCGTATGAATATAGCTAGTGCCTAAAACGAGTGGATATTTGCTTTCGCCGTTTATGCGTACTGTTCCGAGATGAAATACGGATCGATTTGCACAAAGAAGGTAAAGATTTGGTTTGTAGTTTAAGAACAACACCCGCTCAACTAAAATTGCGTGCCAGAATACGTGCGTGAACCGACCGACGACTGAATCTCGTGGTTGTTTCACGCGACGTGTAGATACTACGCTTACGCTGAAGTTTCTGGAACAGGTATTCAATTTTGATTGAGGAATATATATGTAATTGTTTATTTGTGAAATTTCCAGATTATAATTGTTTTGAAGATATAACCAAAAACATTATCCCCACTTCGTCTATGCTATTTACCATTACTCGTCAGCTTAAACGCTCTCGATATTGGTGTACGTAGTAGTTGATTTCATCCGTCAAATTATATAACGAAAGATCAGTTTTAAACAAGTATTGAGCGGTTCTCCATTGACAAGGCGTGAAGACCTGTTTGTAACTCGACACACCAATTAAAGCTTTCAGGAGTTCATTTTCGACTGTACCAAACGAGTGACCTTGCGATTGCAATTAAACGAACCGCGTTCTTGATGATTAAATCAGCTGCGAGCCCTGATGATCCCTCTGCAAGAACTTGATGCATTATGTATATCTGTCAATTAAACGGAGGATGTTCAATTATCATTATATCGACATCGCATATGTAATACGACAGGAAGTTAATTTACAACGAAAAATACATTTGCGGGCCGTCATGGAAAGACCGTGCCGTGGTACCAACAATGTTTAGTTCCTTGAGTTATTTTATAACTAATTGCCTTTAACTTCCAAATGCAAATACAAATGGATAACCATTTTGCTTCACCTACAACGCCTCTTCATATTTCTGACCACGTGTTCGAACAGAATACCATACTTTTCTCAGTCTGAACTTTCTCCATTTAAATTAACCTCTGTCTGGACTCCACTGACCGACTTGTATATCTATTTTAACATACTAGCAGTTTCATTTCGATGAAAAACAAAGTTCAGAAACGAGTGTCACATGCGCCTTTAGTCAATAAAAAGCTACATTTGAGAAAGAAAAGCCGATTCTATTTTTTTAGTAAATTCGGCTGAAAATCGAGCAAATATGCATTGACTGGTCAGTCGGCTACTATATATTTTCTTCCCCTCCTCCCCCCTTCCCTGCCTTACGCGAACCCCCAAAGCATACACACGCACACACACACACACACACACACACACAGATGTGACACCCTCCGTCATCTTCCCCCTCCGGGCTTCCCCATCGCCGTGGTTCTCTCTGGGTACTCCGGCTTCCTCCACCAGTGAAACTGTCTGTCACTTTATGAGCAAAACATTCTTGAGTGTGGCAACAGCCCCCCCCCCCTTAAATTATCTACATAGGCCTGCATTTTACATTTTTTCATAAAGAACCAGGCAGTTGGATAGTGTCAGTGTCAAATGTTAGAAAGTATCGACAAAAATATGACCTCGTCCATTGTGTTGGTATTATTTGGGCGAATTTTGAGATAGTTTTCTTCTCCAAATTATGCGTGCATTTACCTCGCACATGTTATTGCATACAACAACAACAACATGGGCTATATTGACTGCTGCGACATCAATCAATAGCTGCCAAATGCTTTGCGATATACTGAAATAACGAATGGTGTACAATCGTCGTATCTCGACGGCATAAATTGGCAGTAATAAACTTACCAGAAAAACGGCGAAGTTGACATCGTCCTATGCCTATGACCTGGGCAGCCGCCATGTTGAATCTCCCGCTGGAGTACACTCGCCGATTTCTCGTCGATTTCCGCTCCGGACTTTTCTTATTTCTCCTTGTCATTCTTTTGATGTTTTGCATGCACTATAAATTATAATCCAGAAGCGGATTTAACAAATTATTGCTGAACACAAATCCCAACATTTCCCATAAGACATACAAAACAAAATGACTGCCACTTTTGGCGGAAGTCGGCTACCGGAAGTCGGCGAAAACTGAGTTGACCGGCTTACTGAAACTTTGTGGTATGGTATGTGTTATTTCTTACGTACGTATGCATGTTGTGTATAGAGTTCGCTGCGTTCACTATTAGTTATTTTTCCTGTGGTTATCATGGGAACAAGGTGTTTATTCTAAATGCTCAAGGGTGCCAGGTGGGCACCCTTCGGTTTCGTGTTGTGGGACCTATAGCGCTAGGTTCACCAGTCTGGCTGCCGGACTATATTTCAGCCAATCAGATCGTTGACTGGGTAGTCAGTAGCTCTTCGTAATAAATGTTCAGATAAAATCCCCTCGATTGATATTGGAAGAAGAACTGAAGCGATAATAGACCATGACAGCTGTGTTTGTACTATTTAAACATACATTAAAAATTAATTATTTGGGGTTTGTTGATTCTCTGAGCCACTTTGGGAATCACACTGATTTTCTGAAAATATTGCGGTTCCATGCCGCAGACTGAAGGGCAAGTGTCCGACTTCTGAGTATAACAGAAGAAATCGGAATGCACTATAATTTTCCTCCAAGCTTTCTATTTACGGCTCAATTGCATTTCGAATTGAAAATGAATTATACAGATTGAAGTTAATATATTCAAATATATATACGGACATTTTCGTAAATACGAAATAAAACAGGGTCACAAACAATAAGGCCACGCACTGGTGATATTCTTGGCATCGCCCTTTAGGAAACATCATCAATTATGACTGAGACTTGCTATCGTATCAAGAATTCCTCAATTTCTCCAATGTGTGTTTTATTGCAGGAATAAGCCACATGGCTCCTCTCCCAATCACATATACAATATACAATACATGAATCAAATCACCGACTGAAATAAAACGACTGGCTTAACAGACAGCTCTACTCTATTTCATTTGAAACATTTGGGGATGTAGCTCAGTGGTAGTGCGTTCGGTTTGCATGTGAAAGGCCTCGGGTTCGATACCCGACGTGTTCAGTTTTATCCACTGAAGCCAAAGCTTGCTGCAACTACCCGTCAGTATTCGTGTGCGACCGAGTACATTCCCCGTGGAATAGAGATTTATAGATATATGTGTCAGGTCCTGTCATCTTCTTTTAAGAATTGCCAGGTCAATAAAAACAACACATTTATTGTAAGACATCGGTCTACCTCGACGCGCTTTGGATTTGGCTGTTCTTTTAATATCACGGAAATATTCAACACGTAATGCTCCTAACAGCCCACAGAGGAGTAGTGGTTGCGGGGAATTACATGTGGACATCAAATTTGATATACGCTAGCCGATAGCCTTGCCCTTCATTGGTTTTCATTGTCTTTTAAATATACTCTTTCAAATCTCAGGTAAACCCACAACCATCAATCTCGCTCGAGTTGAAAATGTAGGATTTTGTGTTACCTTCCTGTCCCTTAAGTGGTGTGTGGGGGGGGGGGGGCCTTGATGTCAGTCTCAAGAGTCTGAGAAATGCATGTAAAAATTGCATTCGTTGTCGAAAGTTCGAAACATCTAAAAAAAACTGCAGATTATTCCAATTAACTCTCGTCGTGTAGTCTAATGTTTCAGCCAATCAGATCGTTGACTGGGTAGTCAGTAGCTTTCTGTACTCCCATTACAGCTTCTGTCCGTGGTTTTTCTGTTCGTTAGGGCTTTCGTGCAAACCCAAAAATGAATGCCTTAATGTTCTCATATCGGTCATCATTTTCTTTGAATAGTGTTCATTTATGGGGTGGCGGAGGGGGGTCAGGACACCTTTAGTTGTAGTTGTGGTAAAATTTATTGTTGTAATAGAAATTACTTTCATTATCAAGTTGGATAGATTCATTTCGTGTACATCTAAAAGATATTAAAGTTGTTTCATACATTTATTCAGAAGATACAGCAAGTAAACATCGCGATCGGATTTATTCAGTGTATCATTCAGAAAGAAAGCCTTTGTATATTATAAAGGTAGATCTATAAGATTCACTGCTGACCCTTAATGAAGAAATTAGTACCACGAATGATACCAAACTACTATTTATAAGTGTTCCCAAGGCGTGGCAATTTCACAAATTATAGCCAACTGAGTAATTCGTAAATGGCAATTCACGAAAAGAAAAGGCTGTAGAGATTTAAACGTAGATTTAAACTTGTACTTCATTTTCGGCACATTACAGCTCAATCCTCTATGTGGTTATCTTCCCTGCAAAAACACAGTTTAGATGTATGTAATATGTAGATTTTTGTAGATCAGGAAAAACGCGTGGAACATTCCATGAAAATTTTGGAAGTAGAATGAAAAGAAAACATTTCTGAATACAGGGAAATTATTATGTAGATGATTTGATCACCCCTGGATTTTATAAACTTACCACAAAAAGGTCCATAATAGATAATGTTGGAATTGAAGCCTGATAAAGATGGACAAAAAAGTGGACGGGACAGACAAACGGACGTGGGTCGGACCAATGAAACGTACAAAAGGCACATATACAGGTTACATGCTATACGATTTTATTGGACAGAAGTCTCGGCGGACTGCCTTCAATAGTTCTCAAGACAAGAGTCCTTCTGAAAAGAGGACGGACAGACTTGCGGACAGATGGGGGAGATAACAATACCCCCCAGCCCAATCGGGCTGAGGGGTAAAAATACATATAGGCACGTATGATTTTAGAAGAACCCTCGTGAAAATGTCAACTCTCCACTTGGGACTGGCCGTGCCATCTGCCCATTGATGTGAACGTGAGCGGAGATCAAATACAGAGAACGAGATATTTAATAACTTGTGCCCGTATATTTCAAAGAGGGTGTCAAACTGGGTCCTTCCTTTAAATAACAGGACGATATTATGCTGCTTTCATGCACTAAAATTTGTACACTTTAATTAGTCATCCATCTTGGGGCTTACATTAAATAAACAATCTGAACTGTGATGCTGATAATCGCTTCATTTAATACTCCTTAAAACTGATTTCATGTACCGGGGTTCAATCATAATGTTTTGGTGTTCAAGCGGACAATTTTCACTAAGGCCGTAAAAAAATAACAGGCAGTTAGTGCAGGTGTTGCTTATATCTGATGTCCAGTAAAATCGCCAAAGGTTCAAACCTACACACCCATGTGACCGTCTTTGGCGTTATTGACATTTGAGTGAACACCAATACATTATGACGACGCCCTGGGGAGATTTTTCAAGCGTGATATATTAAGAGTATCACAGAGTAAATTTGGTTATTTGTTAGAGTTCAAATTAGTATATACTATACTAAATAAACTATGCGGAGCTAACTTCTAAGTTTTGACAAGTTCCAATGTACACGTCTAATTAAAAAGTATGGCCTTCAGTTATAAATATTTCCCCTTTATAATGTTAATGACAAATTGATTAGCGCCAGAAGCAGATTGCTAGTCAGTGAAGGTAACGCGTTTCTCCATTGGGTCAAGACAATGGTCGACCTAATAATTGTAATACAAAACTAAAAGTTCAATAATAATTACAATAGTTTTATTGGTCATACAAAAATTTGATATTATAAATACCATAATACAATGTTCATGAATTAATATCGTTGACTGTATTATTAAAGAATTGTATAAAAACTGATTTAACCCTGCATTAAAAACCAGAAATAAAACCTTTCTATTAAAAGGAAAAACTCTGGGAAAGCATGGGTGAACAATTATGTGATTTCTATTTTATTTTCCATGCATTTAACCTATACGTCACCATGGATTTGTAAAAAAAATTATGGTACAAATATACACACATCATGGTTTAGGAACTGAAACCTCGTGTCAAACACGTATTACTGGTCACATCATCGCTCCACCTGGGACTGAACATGCCATCCGCCCATTGATGTGAACATACATAGATTAACATAAGCTTGTACAATACGATTCTAATTAAGTATAGTGGATATCCAATATACTCTTGTCTCTAATTCCAATCTTTTCAGATCAGACTGGAATTAGTGATCAAACTTATCAGATAGACAAACGATTACAATAAATATTTCAGTGTATTAGATATAGTATATTCATATCATTTCATTTTTCAAGTTTTATTTAAAGTCAGTGTTTCTAAATGCAAACATTAGCTCAAAGGCTAGTTTTACCGACTAGGATAACGAGATAAATAAGAACATAAAAAGATAAAAACATAAAAGATATACATAGAAATAGATCTGACATGCTATTCAGCAGCATAATAATAAAGATTATTAGTATAAGATGTAACTAATGTGTTGCAAATAAAGGTGTATTATTTAAATCTACATATAAAATTACTAGTTACTGTGACATAGGTTACATGTACAGGATGGGCCACTCCAGTCAATTAGCAACTTTTTAAAAGTCAAAATCAGTAGAAGTTCTAACATCTTTGGGAAGTGAGTTCCAGACATGTGCACCATAGTATTTAAAAGATTTGGGGCCAGTGCGGACCTTCTTGGCATCAGGCAAAGTAAGAATAATGTCACCCTGAAGGTTTTTAAAATTATTTCTAAAATTAAATAAGTCGGTTATATAGACAGGTGCTGAGCCACTAACAGCTTTAAAAACTTCTCGTGCTGAGCACTTTAGTCTATTGACTTCTAGGTTTGACATACCAGTCCTAGATAAAAGATTCTCGTAAGAAGCGTTAAAATCCTGGTGTACAAATTTAAGAGCTCTAAAATTAATCTCTTCCAGTTTCTTCGTATTGATTTTCCCACAAAAATGCGAGACAATTGGACAGTAATTAAAATGAGACAGGATAAAAGTTTTATAAATACAGAGTCTAGACTCTTTGTCTAAATACGGGGACAGCCTGTACAAAACATTTAGCTGACGACTAGCATTTTTACATAGATTAGAGATATGTATACTGAAGCTCAATTTGTCATCTATGTTAATGCAAGCAGTCTAACATTTTTCTGGCACTCTAACCATTCATTACCAATTCTCATTTTATTGCCAGAATGTGCTTGGTTTCTATTTGTTAGTAACATGCATTGAAATTTATCGGGGTTGGCTTGAAAATAGTTTAGTCTGAGCCATTGCAGTATCGTTTTACAGTCAATCTCTAACAGTTTCTTAACTTCTTCCAAATTATCAGCAATTACAGAAAAAGAGTTGTCATCTGCATAGTTATAAAGTTTAGAATGTACAATGCATAAGTATATTGGTATTTGGTACTTTTGAAAAATGGTACAGGTTGCCAAGGGGGATAGGTCGTAAAATGATACAGGTTGCCAAAAGGATATGTCGCAAAATAGTACAGGTCACTTTCTCAGAATGGTACAGGTCAGTGTTACAAAGTGGTACTGATATGGCCATGGTGTCGTTGTCAGTCATAGAGGCAAACTGCTAACACTGAATCCCAAGTGCTAATCCCTTAGCTACTCCCTGAGCTAATCCCAATTCCTATCATCTAACATCTACCACCATCCTCTCCCGTCAGCTGACATGATTGGAAGTAACTCTAAAACTAATCCTTCCGCTATAAATAACCATAATCCTAAACTCCATCCTTAGGTGTCTATTCCCTCAAGCACTGTTCTTCAAGTCAGCAATCGACAACAACAACTCGACAACGACCCATATGGTGATGTACCATAACATGGCTTATATCTTATGTAGCACGATGTATTGAGCTGTACGACATCTTTTTTTTCACAATCCATTCCATAGTGTCACAAGTATGCCATATGTCCAATGTTCATTGGAGAGGTTTTAGTATTATGATAAGCAAGTAGACCATTAGCTTTCCCCGATGGCAATCCTGTGGGGACTACAACCCGAAGATAAATAAGGCGAGATCGAAATCTTGTGTAAGTCAAAAAATCTATACCAGACAATTTTTAATTAAAAGGCGGAAACCAACAAAAGAGGTTTCAAAGATGAAAGACATCAATTATGAGTGGTGATCACAAAGCAAAGATTGTCTTGGATTGCTTCACATTACCTCTTCGGGCTGATACACAGACAAACTTTCACCACTCAGTTCTGTACCCCTCATGAACCATTCATTTCCATGTTGGTAACCTCTAGGTAACCAATTGATACTGCACGGAAATGTTAAGCTTGGTACCGTGAAATCCTTGCTGACCAGTACTGTGTAGTTATCAATCAGTTACCACGTGGCAGTAAATGACATTAACTGATTTTAACCGATTGGTAGCAACCATGATCCCGAATTTGCAGCACTGTACAGTTCCGACTTGAAGGCTACTGGCCAGTTAATGATCTGTAATCAATAGGCTATACCATAACTGAAATGTATGGTAACTGATTGACCATTTGGTAATGTACACTGTTTTCTGATAGGTAACCAAAGGAGACCTTTCCTACCACTACCATGCAGTCATCAAGAGGTATTGTAGGCAAGCAGAAATGGGTTGGAAGCCATTCAGTAACTGAGCAGTAACCAATCAAGGTAT
>JAVTVY010043436.1:0-20850 GCA_036873755.1 Hanleya hanleyi | reverse complement strand
CAAAAGTAAGTTCCCCCCTAAACATTGGTTAATATTTTCTAAGATATGTATGCGATTGTAACGAGATTTCTCACATAGCATTAGTTTAACCAGTGCAACAATCAGAGAAAATGATTACCATGTAGGTGGTGCTATGCCTGAATGAACATGAATTCAATGCAAGACGGTCGCATTTCAAAAATTGCAAAACAGATTATCAAAGACAGATTTTATTCAATCACGAACAAATCCTAACAGGTAGAGCAAAGACAGTGATATCCAATCACACAGTTTGACTAGAGCAACAATCGGGAGAAAAGATTGCCCTGTACGTGGTGCTATGCCTGAATGAGCATGCATTGAATGTAAGACAGTAGCATTTCCATAAATTTCAAAACAGATTATTAAAGACAGATTTTATTCAGTAACGAACAAATCCTAACCGGTAGAGCAAAAACAGTGATATCCAATCACACGATTTGACCAGAGCAATAATCGATGAAAAAGATTACCCTGTACGTGGTGCTATGCCTGAATGAGCATGCATTGAATGCAAGATGGTAGCATTTCCATAAATTGCAAAACAGATCATTAAAGACAGATCTTATTCAATAATGAACAAATCCTAACCGCTAAAGCAAAGACAGTCCTTTCCAATCACACGGTTTGACCAAAGCAGCAATCGGTGAATATGAATACCGTGTTGGTGGTGCTATGCCTTAACCCTGTCAGGCCTGGAGGGCCATTATGGCCCTCTCCTACCAAACTTTCTCTCCTATCTCCGGAGCGACAACAAAATGAAAGCAGACTTTTTAGTTGGTCATATTTGGGTCATTTTGAACGTAATTGCATACCCCCAGAACAGAGGAACATGAGTAAATCACTGGGACATTTGGGACCTGTCCAGGTCTAGGGCGCTACCGTATTCCCCCCCTCCAATAGTTTTCTTACCTCTGGAGATTGGATGCTGAAACTTACCACAATACACCCTTGGGTCACGCTCTACCAGAACATGATGTAAACATTTGATGACGTCACAGTGACGTCATTTTCAAAAAGGCATTTTTGGTCGATTTTTTTGGTCAGATTTTTCTAATTTTTTATTTATGTATATTCTTTGCAAAAACTGCATGATAAATTAGTAAATAATAGTCCGATGCGAAATAAAACCATTTTCACCCACTTTTCCGCGAGGAAAAGCAGAACGTTTGAAGAAAAATGATGAAAATATCACTTTTCTGGTACATCACATGGCCGCCATCTTGGATTTACCCATGATCCTCTGTTCGGGGGGTATGCAAATATGTCCAAACTGACCCCAATATGACAAACTAAAAAGTCTGCTTTCATTTTGTTGTCGCTCCGGAGATAGGAGAGAAAGTTTGGTAGCAGAGGGCCATAATGGCCTTACAGGCCTGACAGGGTTAAGGCATAGCACCACCTACAGGGTAATCATATTCACTGATTGCTGCTCTGGTCAAACCGTGTTATTGGATAGCACTGTCTTTGCTTTAGCGGTTAGGATTTGTTAGTTATTGAATAAAATATGTCTTTGATAACCTGCTTTGCAATTTATGGAAATGCTACCGACTTGCATTCAATGCATGCTCATTCAGGCATAGCACCACGTACAGGGTAATCTTTTTCATCGATTGTTACTCTGGTCAAATCATGTGATTGGATATCACTGTTTTTGCTCTACCGGTTAGGATTTGTTCGTTACTGAATAAAATCTGTCTTTAATAATCTGTTTTGAAATTTATGAAAATGCTACTGTCTTACATTCAATGCATGCTCATTCAGGCATAGCACCACCTACAGGGCAATCTTTTTCACCGATTGTTGCTCTAGTCAAACTGTGTGATTGGATAGCATTGTCTTTGCTCTACCTGTTAGGATTTGTTCGTGTTTGAATAAAATCTGTCTTTGATAATCTGTTTTGCAACTTTTGAAATGCGACCGTCTTGCATTGAATTCATGTTCATTCAGGCATAGCACCACCTACATGGTAATAATTTTCACTGATTGTTGCACTGGTCAAACTAATGCTCTGTGACAAATCTCGTTACAATCGCATAAATATCTTAGAAAATATTAACCAATGTTATGGGGGGAACTTACTTTTGTTGAGGTGTTATAAAAAAGCCTATAGGCTCTGGGTTTTTTTCCTTGTTGTCCCTTACCACCACGATGTACCACAGTCCACTGATGTATCCAGAGAATTCTCAGTCCCAAAAGTAAGGTCCAATACGAGAAGTTAAGTATCCAGCACAGTTCACACTGCTGTGATCGTATCCTCGAGGAATAAAGGAGCACATGCAGTGAAGACAGGTAGCTTCACTTCTCATCCATTGGGATAGAACACATTCACCAGTTATCCAGGCTTCAAGGGAGAACCACCACGTCGGGCGCCAAAATGTAGACGGGTCGCTGAATCGAGGCAACACAAGTCTAAAGGGTCCGGTCACATATGCACTTTATTCGGGAGACAAATAATCCCTATAACAAACAACAAATATCACAGTAAATATCACAGTAAATATCAATGTATCCGCTCCCAAGTATATACTAACACTTATATTTTCTTACGCTTTGCCGGCATCATTGAAAACTGTTGACCGCTTCTCTCTTGCAGGAAACAAGCCTATGTTTATGTATACTTTTGTCTTTTTGAATTTGGTGCTAATACTGTTATATGGAAATTGAATAGGTCTTTGGATTATGGACGCGGATATTCTCTAATGGACGACGGCTGGATTATGAATTACGGACTAGACGCTTGTAATTATAAATATTAATTCAATACAGAGCCGTTACTTTGCATTATGATGTATACGTTTAGTGCAATAGAAACAGAACCGGAAAATAGATAAAATTGGACGTCAAACACTTGTACAATTACCAAATAATAGAGCTGCTATATAACACTAACACCAAACCGGTTATGACTGGTCAAGTACGACGAGGGCCGGTGAACGTTACATAACTACATTTGTACTGAATAGCCTGCATAAACAGGTCATCTCACCCTGTCAATTGGACAAAGGTAAGTCCCCACCATTCATCGGTGATAGCGGTTACAACCCCGCACACACCCAAACACACCTGATAAATTTAAACAAGTATTTGCAGATATTTTACCACTGACAATGTTAAGACTCCTAAAACCAATATAGATATATCTGGTTTACACAAATGATTTACGCAACAAAAATATAAAGCTACGCTCCAAACAATAAATGTGAGCTGCTTCATATATAGTGAGGTGGCTTAGCAAAAAGATCGTGACACGCTGGACCAAAGCACCAAACTTGGCACATCATCACCTGAGACATACAAAACAATATCAGAAGGGGTGCCCATCACTTTGGATCATGTGACGCCCTCTGGCTCCCAAAAGGGCATTTAACCCTATCTGGCCTGAGCTTTTGGGACCTGTCGTGGCCTGGAGGTCATTCTCTTACATGTAGGAGGCTGAAACTTACCACAATATACCCCTGGGTCAAGCTCTACCAGAAAATGTAAAAAAAAAAAAAATCCAAGATGGCCGCTCTGATGACGTCATTTTTCAAAAACCGCATTTTTGGTTGACTTTCCGGTCAGATTTTCCGAATTTTTTATTTATGCAATTTCTCCGCAAAAACTGCATGATAAATTAGTAAATATTAATGTGATGTGAAATAAAAGAGTTTTCGTTCATTTTTCATCGCGGAAAAGCAGAAATTTTGAAAGAATATGACAAAAACATCAATTTTCTGGTACCCCACGTGGCCGCCATCTTGAATTTACCCATGATCCCCTGCTCTGGGGGTTATGCAAATGGGCTCAAAATGACCACAATATGATAGGCTATAAAGTCACGGGGTTTCAGCTCTCTGTTTTTTGTCGTTCCGGAGATAGCGCAGAAAGTTTGATGGGGAGCATAATGTCAGGTAGGGTTAAGGGGATATATTACCAATTAAAAAATAGATAGCTTACCAATATCTTCATTATTTTTATTATCTTTGAGGCTAGGAAGATAAAACTTGCCACACTATATCTAGGGTTCCAGTGCTACCAGAAAGTGTAACAAAATTCAAGATGGTCTCTATGATGATGTCACGGTGACGTCATTTTATAAAAATAAGCCATTTTTCTGATTTTTCGAATCCATTTTTCAAACTTTTTACTTTTCTTTGCCTAAATTACCTTGCGAATTAGTAATTAATCATCTGATGTGATTTAAGATATTATTGGGTAGTTTTACGTAGAATAATACACCAATTTTGAGGAAAATACTCCGAAAACAAAATTTTCGAGATACACTACCGTTTCGTCAAATCTGAATTTATCCATGATGCTCTTTTCCGAGAATAAAATTGATTTGTTATAAAGACACAAAGTGCTAGCTTTAAACAGTTGCGAGCCCCAGGGAAAAGTTCATTGGGAAAAAGGGGGGGGGGGACTGGATCTGAATCTACTAAACACAATTGATCCTCCCCTTTCAGTATCATTTTTCTTACAGTGTACATGCACAACCGGCATATAATTAGAGTAATGCACGGGTGCTGAACCATGCACATATATATGTAATGGTGTTGGCACCTAGTGGAATATATTAGATGTAGTTTTAGACAAGAAAATCAGCTATTCATCTCTCAAACTTAGAAGTAGAAAGATTGAAATTGGAGCGATAAGCAAGCGGTGGGAGAAATTGACGACGTCTGGCGACTAAAAAGCAACCATATGACTCATATCAACAGGAAAGCTTCCCTCAGCACCAAACATGCAGTCCCGAGAGTACGGTGGATTCTCGGATGTAGCCTTAGTATCTCAGCCGCGCATTTATTCTAGCGGTTCATGTGGAGATTATGAAATATCCACACGGCCCCTAGCACCGGCTTAAGCGGAATTACATGTAGATACGCTAGCTCGGGTGCTGTGATGACAGATCAGATCAAACAAATAACGCATCGAATGTTAATGGGTGAGCGTTGAGGACGTCTGATGGAGTAAACGCTTCAACATGGGGTAAACCTGGTAAATGCAAGAATAACCCAGAAAAATTAACCTGGCCAGCCTTGAGTATGTCCAGCTTTTCCCCCCATTTTACGAGACGGAAAGCTGAATCACAGTTCAAGTTTTACATGAAAATAGGGGCGATTGTTTCCTTTTACACAGGCGATTATTTAAACTTAATTGGTTTAGGTGGTTTCAGCCACCCCACTTCCTTCTAAGAGAATTTTTCCCTGGTGATCCAAAATGAATAAACATTGAGAGCTGTAACTTAGCGCAGTTATAGCTTATGATATTGAAGCTATTTTGAGCCTGCAGCATAATACTCGGAGCAGAGCATCATGAGTAAATTGAAAATGGATGATATTAGGGTGTAACTGGAAAGTTCTGTTTTCCTCGTATTCCTTCAAAACTAACCCTATCTGGTCTGGGCCCCCCACCAAATATTCTGTGCTATCTCCGGAACGACAAAAAAATGGAGAACTGAAACTCCAGGACTTTATCGTTTGTCATATTGGGGTCATTTTGAGCCTATATCCATGACCTTCCGAGAAGAGTATTATGGGAAAATTCAAGATGGCGGCCACGTGGGGTACCAGAAAATTGATGTTTTTGTCATATTTCTTAAAAATTTCTGCTTTTTCGCGATGAAAAGTGGACAAAAACTAGTTTATTTCACATCACAATAATATTTACTAATTTATCACGCAGTTTTTGCGGAGAAATTGCATCAATAAAAAAAAATATGACCGAAAAATCGTCAGGAAAATGGCTTATTTTGGAAAATGTTGTCATCATGGCGGCCATCTTGGATTTTGTGACATTTTCTGGTAGGGTTCGAACCAGTGATACAGTGTGGCAAGTTTCAGCTTCCCAGCCTTAAGGATAATAAAAATAACGAAGCTGTTAAGAGGCTAACTATTCTTTGAATAGCAATGTTGCCCCTCAGATGCCCTTTTGGGGACCAGAGGGCATCACAGAGCCCAGAGCAACGGGCACCCCTTCTGATATTGTTCTATATGTGATGGGTGTGCCAAGTTTGGTGCTTTGGTCCAGCCTGTCACGATCTTTCCAAAATATGGCCCTAAGCTACCTCACTAATATAAACATTATCCAGGGCGAATATGTGGCATTATTCAAAATATCCGTTTACAAATATCCGCAAAATTAGCGTATACTACAACTTGAACTATAACTTCAAACTACACAAAATCTACCAATATTATTATTTCGATGCCACATTTACAATACAACGTACTGTGAAAATAATCAAATAATCAAATGTGAACTAACCTGTTTGCTGAACACCCAAAACCCCGACAGAAACAAAACTGGCAGCAGAAACGTACAACTCAAAATCAGAAAACGAAATTAACAAAGAATTCAACTCGACTAGAATCACATTCGTCAGTACAGTCGCCGTCAAGGTAAACAATGAATAGTCGTAAGTCACGAACATTCACGAATACAAACGGACACATGTACATAACTGAATGGAACAGACTAAAACCCGGCCCAAAGAACAGTAACCCCTCGACATTAGTATTGTAAATAAATATTTTACTGTTTATACTCGACTTCACCAATCTTTCTGTTGCGTTCTTCTATTATCGTTGACGTAACAGTATATGTTTTCCAAGTTTGGTGGCTCAGTCGTATTTATATACTCGGAACATAGGAAGAAACAATTTGGATGATGGCTAGTTACTGAATGGCGAATCTGATGCCTATGTGGTATCATCACGTACTATTTTTTTTTTCATGTTTGGTGGCTCAGTCGTATTTATAATATAAACTCGGTGTTAGTGACATGATGCGTGTAATCATGGTAATTGCGGAGTCCGTTTTCCGCTTGTAATTTTGATAATGGATTTGTAGGCGTCCGAGAAAAAGGAGCTGTTGTGGCGAGTAAGACGGTGAAATCTGGATACAGGTTGTGAATTTGTCTGTCTAAATTGATGCATAGTTGCTACGTGTGAAGTCATAGACGCCCAAAGTTGTTTTTAAACAACTTCCGTGTCTACTTCAGTTGAGCTTGGCATATATTGGTGACTTTTACGTCAATTGGTTGTTCTATCATGGTACCTGGCAACTGGTTTCCTTCAGTGGAATTTGATGATTTTGAAAGAAGCGATGTCTATGACGTCATTATTCTGACGGCAAAAGTCCGCCATTTTTCAAACAGGGGACAATGTACAAGATATAAATCTGGGTCTGAAATCACCAACAGTTGATAATAAAAGGTCACAACTAACCAAAAACGACGGCGTAGAAACCAAAACATATTAATCAAGCTATACTTATCGTTCCAATCTTCCCTATCCTGTAAAATCATGTCCTGAACAACCGCTCTCTCAATAACCTTCTCCACTTTCCGCCATGTATGGTCCCACTAAACACACCAATACAGAGCTATTGTGACATTCCTAGCGGACTATTTGTAAAATATAAAACAGTTTGCAAATACGGCAGGCCCGTGTAAAGGATGTTCATGTTAGCTGTTTTTTAACCAAAAATGTGAAGGTATGAAATTGATACAAATCTGTTAGCTACTGTGAAATTTCAAATTTGGAAAAAAGTTCCCTTTAGAAGAGCATGCATCAAATTAGGTACATGACGAAAGAAAGAGTAAATGTTGATTTTTCACGCTTTTTGCACCCCGTGATTTAGGACTACTCATGATTGACTGGTATGCGAAACTGTGTCTGTAAAAACGCCAGTAAAGGAAATATCAGTACAACAACGGAAAATGGCAGCCGCCCAGCAAGCCAGTGATGCGGCTATTCAAAGTGAAAGTGACCCTGTTTGGAAAGCTGATGACATAGATCATTTATTTGACAACCTCAGTGTGCCAGGTGGGTTAATCCACGTAGACTGAACATTTTTCCGTTCTATTCTAGGGTATATTTTATTGGTTTGAAGACCGAAAGTGTCTTTGCGGAATGTTGATCTCATGTTTATGCATATATTTAAAGTACTGTTAGCAGTCGCCGAGGTTCTGAACCAGCCCCGAACAACAAAATCCAATATTAAGGGTGTGTGACATGTATTTAATTAGTTTTGGAAAAAAATCTTATATGCACAAATGAGTAACACTAAAGTTTATGTATGTAGTCATCATGGTTATGAAAAATATTTTCATGAGAAACGCTACAGTTTATTTTAGTCAGTTTGGGGTTTTGGAAATTCTAATCTTGGTTAATAAATACGGTACATACATGGTGTGCAGTTAGCACATATTTTGCAATATTAAATTGTGCATTTTGCAACTTCTTCCATGCATTTTATGCGAAAGAGCACACAGTATTCCGACGAAGTAAGCTCTCATCTGCAAATTGTCCGGTAGTCAGTAAGTCCATCCGAATCCTTTCGTCGGCAAAATAAGGAGAACCATTGCGATTAGAACCTTGATTTTTGGCGTGAACATGCATTAGGATACTGTTACCAGCAAGTTCTGAAGTGAGCTACTTTTGATGAAAATTTGACCTACTTAAGTGACCTATAACATTACACTTCGACAACCAAGTTATCTAGGTCACCTTTAACATTACGCTTGGACCCCCAAGTCATCTTCCTAATCCTGAAGTTTATGCCTTCATATATGTACATGGTTCTTAGTAGAACCCACGCGTTAGATTAAACTAAGATTAATTAGGGTACGAACTAGAAGATCATATTTGTTCAATTAAAACAGATTTCTGGATGGAACAAAGTCACATCACATACGGTTTAATGAACAAGATTGTAGCAGAAATAGAAAGAAGAGGTAATGGGTTGGTCCAGCACACATTAACCGAGATACTAATGGTTCCTAAACCACAGTTAAACATCAATGACATTCCGAAATATTTCAATGTTAAGATGAAACTGAAGGCAAAGTCAACAGACTTTGATGATGTTGTACCATGGACGGAGTCTGCAGGAAATCCAGAAACCACAAGTATTGGTCCACTATGTGATGCACTACATATCAGTTTATCAACAGAAGGGATTATTTCAAGAGAAAGTGGAAATAACAGTGTAATATCAAATGGTGTTATACTAGAACTCCGTAACTTTTGGTGGAAAAAACAGTTGAAGTGGAAAGTTTTTTGTAGATGGCTACATGGATTGGGAGTAACCGAGACTGTTTTATCAGAAGAGAGTGTCAGGCAAAAGGTAAATAAGTTACAGAAGAGACACATGCAACTGATAACTAGACATAAAACAGTACAAATAAGGGAGTTTTTGAACAGCAGCTTCATCCCTCCAGGCAGGTCAAGGCCTGATCAGTTACAGACAAATGGCAATCCCCCGGATGGAGAAGACTTGTTGAGCACCAGACCAGACATTTTATCAATTAATGTCAATCCTGGTGGATTTGCTGATGGAGAAAAGGCACAAGAAACACCAATCGTTTGCAATGCCAGAGCCATTTTGAATACTATACCAGACGTGGAAGAAGTAACAAATCCTGTGAATGATCTTTCCAAAGAAGGTCGATCTGGAGATAGGGTAGCGAGTGAACTGAATTACCGGAAACAAGAAGAAAAGTTCAATACATGTAAATTCGAAGTAGCTACCTGCAAGGCAAACTTGCGACAGGCTAAGAAAAATCATATGCGCCGAGAAAGACGTCGAAATAGTTATATTCATCAACAGAGACAACAAACCAACACATTGGAAGGAAATATCCAGCGTCTCCAAATAAAATGTAAAGCTCTTCGTCTCCAGAAAGTCAAAGCAGTACGTGGCAAGAGATACTACAAGGCTAGAGGTGAGTATTTAGAGGAAGAGGTGAAAAAGTGTATGACAGAAACAGAGATAGCCAGAGTCAGACTGAAGGAGAAAGATGAGGAGATAGCTGTACTGGTGGACAGAATCCACGATATCCTTGCCGCTAAACTTGAAGTGGATACCATGGCTGATGGGAAATACTCTAATGAAACACGACAGACCGTTATGGCTTTGGGTAGTTTGGGACTTGGCACAAAGAATATTACCAGGGCGATCGACACTGAGGCTTCTGGATTGTTTGGCGTACATCTCACCAAACTGCCATCACATACAACGATTGAGCACATTTTAATGGAGGCCAATATTGTGGGAAAAATGCAAGTTTGTGATGCTTTGCTGACAGAGAAAAACACCACCCTACATGCGGATGGTACAACAGATCACCAGCGGCACTTCTTCGGATATCAAGTTACCACTGATACTCAAACTTATGCCATGGCTGTCACTGAAACTGTTGAGAGTGGGGCTAGCACACAGCTGAAGGAGCTACAGCAAACTGTGAGTGAATTTGCTTCTTTGTTGACCACCGATCCAGCGGAGAGTGAAACCCTGGAGAGGACGATGCTATTTTCCGTCAGAAACCTCATGTCCGATCAACACGTGGTAAATAAAGAAGATTTTGAAGACCTCCGTTTGTCACTTTTGAAGAAAAGTGAAGAAGCATTCAGTTCCTATACAGAAGAAGAACAGAGTCGAGCCGTGGGCCTGAACCAGTGGTTTTGTTTTCTTCATGTTCTTTTGGGTTTTGCAGATGCCACAGAGTGTGCTGTTGTTGCGTACCAGGAGATACTAACCCTGAATGCGACTGTTCCCCTGGGCCGAGCTATTGACAACCCTGATTGTAGACGCGATCACTCAGCTGTATTTGATGCCATCAAAGCTACCTGCTCCTTGCTGACAGCAAGTGGTCATCCAGCGGCGGGTATCCCTGAGGATTTCCGAGCTTGGATGGCGGAAAGGAACCACAGAATTCATTTCATTAAGTTTGCTCACAATAGATTCAACGTTCTGTTTCACAATGCCACTGCACTGTACCATCACCATGCACATGTTCGAGAGTTTCTGCAAGAGGTGACTCAGACCAACCAGCTAATTGAGGCAGTGAAAGGTGATTTGAGTGATGACATCCTCCTGGCCTGTGTTCGTGGTGTCGCTCTGATGCACGTCATTGTTACTGCGCCTTTTCATGTCCTCGTACTGAGCCCCGACACCAAGCACATCCTGGATCTTAATCCATACATGCAGAAATTGAGAACTGCACTGGAGGAACTCAGCTGCAATCCCTGGTGTATCCTTCGAGAGAATTACACCATCTGGGAGGATAAGCTGCCACATAAAAATGATGTATACCATTCCGTTTTGCCGAAATCCGATGAGGAGGAGCACGTCGACATCACCATGGAAGTTGTCAGTCTTGTGGCTACTCACTGCTTGGTTGTCTTCTCCAGACAGGTATCTTCGCAGTTACCTGGAGGTGAACATGCAAAGGCAACTGAAGAGTTAAAGGCGGAGTCAACATCTGTGCCAACAAGCAACTCCATCGGGGAAAGCCACTTCGCTTATCTTAAACACTTACGCCACATCAAACCGAATGCTAGTGTGGAGAACGTGGAGGGCAGTGTAATGTGGGCGTATAACAAAACCCTTGGATGGCTGCAAGGTCTTTCCCATGCAGACCGAAACCACATAATGCAGACGGCTAGGACCAAGTCCACAGAGTTCAAGGAATTATGGAGCGAAAGAAAAAGAACTATCCGAAAGATGCGATTGGAAAAACTGAAGCTGAAGGAGAAACAACAGGAGGACAAGGTCGCAAAACAAGTTACTGGCAGACAGAAAACACTGGATGAGGTGGACCAATCTGGGGGCCAGTGTCATTCGGCTGAAGATGTGGAAAGGTTGGTCGCTGAGCACCCAAACCAAAAGGAATTGTGGTCAGTCCTTAAATCACAGCTGAGGTACTACAAATCCATTGTTTGCCCACCTGGTGTAGATAAATGCTTGTTCCTGTTCAGTCGCATGGGGAAAGCATTTTCCTGTGACCAACTGGCCCGCAATCTGAAGGCTATCATTGCGAAATATCAGGAGTATCTGAATACGACCCCCACAACACCAGCGCAACCATCAGTTGCAGAGCCCGCAGCCCGCCAGACGAAAATGCGGGAGAATAAGAGGGAGGTTCTATGCAACTACCTGACCATGTCCGATGGTGTCACATCTTCGTCATGCAAGAAAGGTCAGAAGAGGAAAGACCCTTTTCCAAATCCTATTGTTGGCAAGCGCATTTGCCATCGATGGAAAGTAGGTAAATCCAACAAATGGTACAATGGAAAAGTGTTAGCCATCTGTCCAGCTGGGGACTTGCCAACAGAGAGGGATGATGCAGATGATAATATGGCTACCAGATTAATCTACAACTTATATGAGGTTTCCTATGATGGTGAGGATGACACTTACCGACTGAGACTCGAAAAGGACTGGTATCGTGGCGATTTACAGGTCATGGACAGCTAGAGGTAAAAGTCCTCTTGCAGTCTACGTTTGGAACACACGACTGACATCTTACCTCATTAACAGTTGCAGCACTGTATTTTTCATTGCATCCTTGGTGTGAGGTATCTCGGGCAATTTTTACTCTTTGCACCATTGTCCAATATGGTAGTTAATGTTTGTAATCTGGCATCCCAGTTACAAAAATAGCATCTTCCCCTACACTGACCAGAATGGCATCACATCATTTCCTAATTGCAACAGGGTTTGACTACACATTACCTCTGTGCACCTTCCATCCCCCAAGCACACTTACAAGATTGACTTCAGCAATAATTTGCTGATGTTCCATCCTTAATCTTCCCTTATCAATGTGTATGCGACATTGAACCCTTTGTAATCACTCACTGACTCCCATATCAATGATTATTTATCTTTCACACATTCGGTGGTGAAGGTAGTACTTTAGTTATGACCGATAAAGTAGCCAAACTTCATGCAATTAATGTAAATGTCAAGTAATATTGTTTAAGTATGACCAACTAAAGTACATGTATAATAATATTTGACATTACAACAAATTATTTCAACAATTTTGCATTGAAGAAAATTGTCAAAAATGAACTTACTATAATAATATCATTTATAATGATAATTCCAACATCTGACATGTCTGAATTATGAACACCCAATAAGTCCAGCATTCTAGGTACATGGCAAGATTTATTAACCTACATTTTTATATTAATCTGTATATTTCAGATTATAGTTTGAGAAAGTTGGCAACTTGTACAAACCTCTGACATTCCTGCTGCTTGTAATTATATTGGTAAGTTTCGCATGTCATTATTCATAATCAGTGATATTCATTATGTTTGACCAACTTTGACTATGTACTGTTTGTCAATTTATAGATTACTAATTCCCGCTTGCCAAGAGTGATTTATGCCTTTACCAACTTCCAAACAATGACAATAAATATACCTTTTGCTTACAAGCCATTTTGCTGAAGGCGATCTTAAACCTTTATTGTCTCTCTCCCTCTCTCTGCTTTCCAGTCATTGCATAGGGTGGTCAGTATTTCTTCATTACTGTTGATCTATATTAACAAACCAATCTCTCTGTTCTTCTTGACAGATGATTTTCCTTGTGACACTTTGATTTGTGGCTGTAGCATTTTACATGTATTGGATGATTTGTATAAGTGAGTATTGTCAGACTTTTGTCAGATTTACTTCTACATGTAAGTCATGCAAGTCATAAAATGTTGTCACTGCCTTCTAGTAGTAGTTCGCCATACTTTATATAATTAATGATATATGTACATGTAATAATTGTACTGAATGTGTAGTTGCCCACAGGACATATAAGCTGATATAAATAATATGTTTTTTTCGGATATAAATTCCCCAGTTGAATGATTGCCATTCTTACATTTCTTAACTTATATATCATGTATCATTTGTCTTTTCCAGATAACTGAGATGTTGGTCTGATTTTATATTGCGACGCTGTATGTATGTGTGTGTATCCAATTTGTGTGGAATTTATATACATGTAAGTAAATTATCATGCAGTATATTTCTAGTCATCAGTTTTAGCTGACTAATATTTCCGTTAAAAGAATTGTAATATTTCTTTTGCAATATATCGTGTATCACTTATTTTCCCCAGAAAGTGGAGACGTTGTTTGATTCTGTGGTGATGAACTGTGGTGTGGTGATGGAGGTTAACATTTCTGTCATATATAAAACCATGTAAGTATTGTCCTCTGTTTGCATAACTTGCATTTACCATATTACACTGATGTATCTTCATTCCAACAATCTCACATAGAGAGAGTTAATTAAAACAAAGAAAAACAAGTATATCGTATATTGATAAGGAAAGTGTTTATCTGATGCTGAGAGCAGTTGCATTTGGAAAGCTAATAAATATACCTTGAATTTTATAAGGAAAATCATTTTATTTGTGGATATTCATTCCTTATGGAAGTTCTTCTTTTAAAAAATAAGAATAATACATTTTGCAACTTGCTGACACACAGACGCTGTGTGTTTACATACATGTATATAGCATAATTCAAAAGTAACTTGAACACTGTTGGTTAGGCACATGTATATAGGTATTACTTTTCTAATTTATTTTTCATTTTTTCACATATTACACATTATATCTTAAGCATGAATTCAAACAATTCTGTTCAAGAATCATGAAAATAATCACAAAGAAATGTTTTACCATGAAAATATGGGAGTAGTTTGGATGTAAATCACACAATTCATTTCCCCGTTCTAATTAACTGCAATATATCCAGATATCAACAACTTTATAGTCATATGTATATTCCTGTATTTTTCTCCATTAGATACATAATGATTCTTGTGTCCTGAATTGTGATGGACTCGGTTGGGGTATTGGTCCATTTTGACACATGCTATGTAAGTATTGCCTGTTCTTGGAATGCACATACTGATATTCCTTATTATTATTAGTGTATTTTTAATATCTAGGTTTGTTTCTATACATTTACTTTGACTTCATGTACTCAGCTTATGTTAAACTTGTAAAATATTATAAAATATTATCACACTTTTCCTGGTTGGTAACTTTGGAAAAGTGCTTAGAATTATTAAAAATTTGGTCAAACACATCCAATATGAATAATTACTATTAACTCTTTTTCCAATTACTTCCCTTCTTTACAGTTGTAGGTTGTTATATACATTTCCTATAATATGCATATAACAACATTTCATTCACTTGGTTACTTGGCATATCCTTATTCCACTTACATTAGCTTTATATTGCATGTAGATTATTTAACAATTTTATTTTAGAGCACTAAATCAGGATACATGAAAATAATTTATGAAAAGTAATTCTCAGCAGTGTAAATATAGTATTTTCTTTCATTCCATTCATAAGTACAGGCCATCATATTAATAATATATTTTGATTTCAGTTTACATTCCTATTGGTGGAGTTGGAAATCCATTTACTCAACATCATCTTCATTTACACTGTTGCAGGTAAGGTAATGTAAAAGAGCACTACTTTCATCCCTACCCTTCACCAGCCTCAGCTAAATTTCCATATTTCCTTCTCTTTGGAACCCTAGTTATTTCCCTTTGTTTGAGTGAGTCTTGCTTGGACTTTTCTTGTCAGGGCAGACATGTTGGCCCATTCTTGGAAATCCTTTGTTTACATAGACAACATTGGCATGAAACCCTGTTGTTATCTGTTGGTATGTGCAGCTATCCTTGGGGGTATTAATTCCTTGTATATTTATTTATGATGTGGTTTAAAACTTTGTGTGGCATTTGTCATATTATCAGTTATTTCTCCTTTATATTGCACAGGACATGTACCAGCTTGTGCAAGTGTGGACCACAGACAATGTAGTGGAGTTTGACAGCGTTTGGATAGCTGTGCAAAAAAAACCTATTGGCATATAGACTGAATACCTTCCTACACTTTCTCAGGGGGAGGGTAAGTAACTTTTCATGACACTTCCTTGCATAATAATTTCTTTTTCACAAAGTGGGTGTCATGCCTACTGGGATGTTGAACAAACCTCGAATGTAAAACAGCACTTGCTATGCCTTTTCGTGGACGGGGAAGAGAGTCTATGCCCCGGGGTGGTGGCTATGTAAATCGAGGGGGTCAGAGTATGTAGGTGGTCCATGAGAGCCGATTTGCTTTACTGGCAGAACCGCCCGAGTCGGCAAACGAAAATGGCGAAGCCTTGACGGGTGACGAAAGCTGGAGAACTGTTAACAGGCGTGGTGCACATGTACAGGAACGGCCCAACAAAAGACAGCGTGTGAGTACAGGGGGGCTTTCTGACGCTGCCTTGCAAGAGAAACTGCAATCTTTTGAAAATTTATCACTCGATGACAAGCTGTCTCTGATTTTTGGAAAGTTGTCGTCGTTGGAAAGTAAACTCGCACCGACAGAAATTCTAAATGAACGTGTTCAGCTATGTGAATTTAATATTGATCAGTGTGAGCACAGACTGAAATTATTGGAATACAAATCTATTGATCTTGAAACTAAAAACAGAAGCAGAAATTTGGTGTTTAGGGGCTTTGCAGAGTCAGGTGGGAAAACTGTTTCAATTTGATCGGGGACTTTATTTACGACAAACTGGAGATTGACGAAAACATGTACTTGGAACGTGCTCAGCGAACATCTGGGCCAAGCCGTGGTCGCGGGCCGCGCCCTATAATTGTGTCTTTCCGGGATTACCATGATGCCGACATAATTATGCAAAGTACCTACAAGCTCAAGGGCACTCATTATGGCGTAAACAGAGATTACCCCCTGGAGATTGTGCAGGCTCGCAGGAAACTCTGGCCGGAACAAAAAGCTGCCAAACAAATTAAAAACAACCGGGTGACAGTTAGATATCCCGCTCAGTTAGTTGTCAACGGTCAAGTTGTACGGGACATCTTTCCAGATTGGTGGGAGGTTATGCGAGGAAGCAGGGCCGTTACCGATCAGGATTCTCGCCGCGGCAGTGATATGGCTCAGCCAGGCGAACTTTTCTCAAGGCCTCTGAACGACCGTAGCATGACAGCTGATGGCGGTACATGTTCAACGGTGAACTCTAAAAATTACGATACGCGTCAGAGCCCAAAGTCTACAATGCCAGTCCTCACACAAACCAATCAAATTCAGATGGACCCGGAAGAGACTTTATCCGCCGATGAAAACGGTATGGATCACGATGGACCAGAAATTTTTACCATGGTTCCAACTGCACCAGATGGGGCTGTAAATGGCCGTGCTGAAGAAATTTCGCCCAGGCACACAGTACATAAGTATGGAGAAACGGGTAGTGGGGCAACGGAAACTTCCGGCAGCGGCTCGATGACAGGCGTGCCGGGTGAGACAGAGCCTGCAAATGTAACCGGTATTGTCCCACCGGTCGCTGAGGAAACGGGCGAGCCAGGCTAGGTCTTGTGGGAGGAAGTTTGGCTTCGTTTCTGCCTTCTAAATGTTCAAGGACTTGTGTCCAAATCAGTAAATAAGCTTTATTCTCCTGAACTGATCGACATTTTTTCATCACATGATATTGTTATGTTGACGGAAACATGGACTAACCTTTACCATGATTTAGAAGTGCCAGGTTTTGACTATTTTGACTTGCACCGATTGGAGAAAAAACAATCTGCAAAGCGCGATTCCGGTGGATTAATTATTTGTGTTCGCTCCAGGTTTGTAAATGATCATACCCTGGCTAAAAAAGATAACGATGATATAATTTGGATTAAGTTGGATTCGTCTGTGTGCGAAATGAAGTATGATATTTATCTGTGTCTATGCTATGTGTTACCAGAAGGCTCCGCAAGACAACCGTTTGTTCAATTAAGTGTGTTCGACAGAATTGCGGACATGATGTCGCAATTAACATCAATCCCTGACAGAAAATTTATGGTTTGTGGTGATATGAACGCTAGAACGAAGGAACTAGCGGATTATGTTACTGAAGTTCCGAATATTCACGTACCATTACCGGAGGATTACGAAAGTGATTTCCCTATTCCCAGGCGCTCACAGGACTCTCGCACAGGAAATGCAAACGGACAGTTGTTGTTAGACTTATGTAAAAAGACTTCATTACGCATCGCCAATGGGAGATGTGGAGCCGACACCGGTATTGGTAAATTTACATGTATAACGCACAATGGCATGAGTCTGGTTGATTATGTGTTAGTTTCTCCCTATTTCCTTGGCTGCATCAATTTATTTGACGTGAAAGATCCAAATATCCTATCTGACCATTGTGTAATTTCCTTCAGTGTATGTGATCAGAGAAATGAGACTCCACATATGACAAGTAGATGATGCGGACTTATTAATTAAAAAAGGATATGTATGGGATGACGATCAGTTAGATCAATTTGTTGAAAATTTAAATTGCGAGAATGTCACTACTAAGCTGGATGATATTAACGCTGACCTCACGGCTAATAGTTGTGATAATGTTGAACACTTAATTGACTCATCTCTGAATAATTTTATTGATATTTTACTTGATTGTGGCAAACCATTCTTAAAAACCATCAAGCATTCGCGACAGCCAAAGGTACAACTGTCGCAGCAGTCTGCCCCATGGTTTGACGAAAATTGTGATATGAAGAGAAAATTGTTTTATCTAAAATTAAATGCCTACAGGGAAGATAAATCCGATATATCTAGAATTGAAATGGTAAATGCCCGGTCTGAATATAAAAGAGTACTGAGGAATTCTAGGTATGCATACGGTGTATTGCAAACGCATAGATTAGAGAATTTACGGTTTGAAAATGCCAAAGTATATTGGAAACTATTGAAGAGTGCCGGTGGTCATCAGTCGCCTACAATATCTATGTCACATTTTGAAAGATACTTTAAGGCAGTAAATAATCCTGGAAATAAGTTTTTTAATTTTGACGAAGAAGCAGATTTTATTTACAATAGATATATAAAGAATGAGATACAAATAATGTTTAGTGAGTTAGATGAGACAATATCACCTAATGAAATTCAATCTGCTATTTCTCAACTGAAACGAAACAAATCAAGTGGGCCAGACTGCATATTAAATGAATACATTATATATGGTCAAGGAAACCTACTGCCTACTATACATACTTTATTCAACAAAATCCTAATAGCAGGCTATTTTCCTCCTGCTTGGTCAGAGGGTTATATTATACCACTTCATAAGAAAGGTAGTCGAAATGAAGTAGATAATTACCGTGGCATAACCTTACTCAGTAATCTTGGTGAGCTTTTTACAAGAGTTCTCAATAACCGTCTGGTTCAGTGGGCTGAAAATTATTATGTATACATTGAGGCACAATCTGCTTTTAGGGAAGGTATGGGCACTGCAGATAATATTTTTGTTCTTCATGGCCTCATAAATCATTTTGTAAATAGAGGCGATAAACTTTATTGTGCCTTCATTGATTTCTCGAAGGTGTTCGATTATGTCTCCAGAGATTTATTATGGTCTAAATTACTGAAATTAGGAGTTCGTGGAAAAATGCTCGATGTTATTGTATCTATGTACAGAGCTGTCAAATCTCGAGTTAAAATAAATGGTCAGCTCAGTCATGAATTCACCTGTACACTCGGTGTTAGACAGGGTGAGTGTTTATCACCTTTTTTATTTGCTATGTACCTCAACGATATAGAAGACGAGTTTTATCTTAAAGGTGCTGGGGGTTTAAATGTTGATATGCTGAAACTGTTTGTATTACTCTATGCAGATGATATTGTGATTTTTGCCGAAAATGTACCTGGCTTGCAAAACGGCCTAAATATTTTGTATGAGTATAGTCAAGATTGGAAACTTGTAGTAAACGCTCAAAAGTCAAAAGTAATGGTTTTCAGGAAAGGTGGGCGTTTGCCACAGAACTTGAGTTTTAAATATGGTAATTTACCACTTGAAATTGTAAGCAGATTTACATACTTAGGAATAGTGTTTACTTCAGGTGGGTCTTTTGCTGATGCACAAGCCACACTCTCAGGCCAGGCGCAAAAGGCAATTTTCCAACTTAACAAAATGCTATATAAATTTGGCGAACTGTCACCCAGACATTCTTTGGAGCTGTTTGACAAACTGGTGCTCCCTATACTTAACTATGGCGCTGAGGTGTGGGGTTTTGCGACAGCAGACCATATAGAACGTATTCACTTACAATACTGTAAAACAATTCTTGGGGTTAAGAAATGTACACAGAATGATTTTGTGTATGGTGAGTTAGGTAGGGTATCAATGATCACACGCAGAATATATATTATTGTTAAATTTTGGTTGAAAGTAATTGCATCAAGTGAAAGGAAGTACATTAACCGGGTCTATAGAGTATTACTGGCAGAATCAATTGATCATCCAAACAGGAAAAGTTGGGCAACCCTGCTGCGAGATCTATTAGGCCGCTTAGGTTTATTCCATGCCTGGGAAGACCAGTCTGTTGGCAGCGTTACTGCTTTTCTATCTCTTATACGACAGAGGCTAAATGACAATTTTGTTCAAAATTGGCATGCTCGTTTGCAGTTGTCTAGCAGAGCCAGATTTTACATACATATAAGCACTTTTCGTTTTCAACCATACTTAGACATTGTGGTAACCAAAGCTATGAGAACTGCTTTTACTAGATTTCGTACATCATCCCACCGATTAGAAATTGAGATGGGTAGATGGAAAAGGCCCATTAAAACTCCACTAGAAGAAAGGAAATGCTCTGCGTGTGACCTGTTAGAGGACGAACTGCACTTTATTTTAATTTGCCCTCTGTATGATATGCACCGTGAACGGTATATACCCGAGTATTACTGGAGGCACCCGACTTATGAAAAATTAATTAGTTTAATCACTTCTGACTCGGTGACTGTTATTAAAAATGTGTCACTGTTTATTACAAAATCGTTCAAAGTGAGAAATGTGTGTCTTTATGGACCTTAATTTAACGACTTCCTCCCAAACACAAATGTTAACCTCAGTTTTACTGATTAGTATTTTGCAGATATGTAAACCGGTCTGATATCTGTATCATGTATTTAGTCTATGACTGCCACTTCGTCATCTGTATATCATGTTCTTGTATGGTTTCG